>JAWLRI010000001.1:12114122-12130324 GCA_034781795.1 Crypturellus tataupa
GTGAGGGTGACAGAGCCCTGGAACAGGCTGCCCAGAGAGGTTGTGGAGTCTCCTTCTCTGGAGATCTTCAAAACCCGCTTGGATGTGGCCCTGTGCCACGAGCTCTAGGTGGCGCTGCATGTGCAGGGGGTGTTGGACTAGATGATCTCTAGAGGTCCCTTCAAACCTTAGGTATTCTATGATTCTACAATTCTGTGATTATAAGTGTTTTACAATCCCTGTTCTCCTCGGTAGTATTATTTGGTGTCAAATATTCTTCAAAATAAGGAACATTTTTGCACAAAAAAATGCAAATAATTTCTCAGTGGAAATGGATGACTGTCAATCACTGTGGATCCTGAAAGTCCATTCAGTCTTAGCTTCCCTGAGAAGATTCAGTTTTTTTCAGTGCTGTCTTAGGCCTATGTTTTAAGCCTTTGCAACAACTTAGTACTTAAAATGGTAAGCGATACAAATTCAACAGTCATACCCCATATTACTTGGATTTTTAATTTTATGAATAGATCTTTTGCTCAAACAGTCCTTTTGCTTCGACAGTTTTATTCATGAAATCAGAAATCAAGAGTCTGTGGTATAATAGTATTTGGTCATTTTCAAGTAATTTGCTATCTGCGTGAGCACAGCAGCAAATCAATTTCTGTTTAGGGGATGAATATCACTATGCCCAGTATATAAGCCAGCAGGTGTTAAGCAGGAGCTAGAAGCTGTATTTACTTGCAAACAGCTTACCACAGAAATTTGGTTCTTCTGTAGCTCTCTAGATTAAATCTACATTTAGTATGTAGCAAACCTCTAATGAATTATAGGTAAATAGAGTTATAGAGAGAGATAAAAAGGTTGTTGGGCCAGTTTCCAGCACTAGCTTGATAGAACGAGGATGACCTGCTAAGACTACAAAAGCATTAGAGTACACTTTGCTGCATACACACTGTGTTTAAAATTGCTTATATCCACAAAGTAACCTCTTTCTCAGCTACATAATATACCTGCTGTTCAAAATGTGTGCTTAACAATAGATCTGATTTTTATAATAATGGATGCATAGAGATTTTTTGTATAGCACATCAAAATTTGGTCTCTTTTATACAGATCCATAATATTAACAAGTTTTTTTTTTTTTTTTTTTTTTTTCTGTTCACTTGTCTATCCTTAGTCCAACTTTACATATCCTAAAATATTCCTGCCTGGTTTCCAGCTCTCTCTCCAAGAGAGCACAGTTTATTTACTTTATTTAAATAGTAGTTGTTCTTTGCCTTATGCAAGTTTGTGACTGATATAAACAGCATGTGGTCTTTTAGTATCTGATAGGGAGCATGTGTAACTTTAAACATGTCTTCTGTTCTAAAGCAAAATAGATTTATACACTTGTATTTCTCTATGATGGCGTTATCACCACTTCTGCTATGTAGTCAAATGAAAAGAGTAAGCCAATGTTTAAATGTACTAAGAAAAATAGACTGGCAGTAATCACACCATATACCAAAGACACCCACTCCACCCCCCTTTTTTTTTTAACTTACAAAAATTATCAATTATGTATTTCTAATAAGATTTATTACCAGAAAGTAGCTTCAAAGCTATCACCAGATTGTTTATAAAGAGCTCCTCAGACAAAACACTCACTAAATCTAAGTAGGTTGTAGAGCCACACAAAAACATGAAGTTAAAACTTTCTTGGCTACTTTCTTTTAAAAAATGTTCTTAATGCTATTTTGAAAACTCAAACATAATTGTGGAAGTTGTCTCATATGTGATAACCTCTTCCCTGATATGCCATCTTACTCATTTCAGTGCAAATCTACCTAGAAATCTGCTCACAAACCGTAGTTTTTAATATCTGAGTAAAAGACAGAAACAAAAAGAATAGTCTCAGTTCTTTTACACATATAAACACTGACACAATGACATATAGACACAGTCACAAGCCAAATTCAAGATTTCCTCATTTGTACAAAAAAAAAAAATCTTCTGAAAGAGCATCCTAGTTTGCATGATTTATGATATTCTATTTTTTGTTGTCTCCTTTTCTTTAGTTTTGGGCATTACTTATACCTATCTGTAGAAAAAAAATAATAAATAGCTTTATTTGTTTTTCGTGTTCCTGTGAATTGTCATTGCTGTGAATTATTGACATTATGTCAATATATGTCAAAAGTACCCAGCCTTTGAAGATATGTATTTGCAAGTGGAGGGAAGTAGCAGGGATAACACATTAAATAAATACAAAACTAACAGCGGAAATGTGGTCTAAAAATAAAACAAGGACAGATGGTAGCTTCTCAGAAAGTAATCCTGATAAAACTTCATGATCCTTTAGACCTTTTTGTCAGAGATTATATATATGCTGCCTCCCTCACAGACAGTTGATACTCCACCCCTCTCAAGGAGGGAACTTGAGAAACAGTTCCCTCAGTTTGAGTGCACACCTTCTTCTTGCATGTTGGGTTGTAAATCTTCAGTGTACAGATAACTCAGCTTCTGCAAATGTGTATGAGGGTATACGCATTCTAAAGAAATTTCAGAATAGCAATCTGTATATGAGGAGCTGAGAAGTGAAGATACATAATGAAATGACATAATTAAATGAAGATAACTAAATTCCTATAGGGGACAAAGTCAGAAGTTATCAGTATATCAGAATGAATTATGTTTTACAGTGAGAAATTATTGAAACAAGTATAATAATAAAACTAAATAGTAAATAACTAAAAATGAGCTCCCTTTCTCAAAAAATCATTGGAGAAATAGGAAGGAAAACAAAGTAATATGAGAATTAAAAGAATGTTTGAAATAATAGAAACAAGAACAAATGTGCCCTGGTTTATAAACCTATCAAGTTCTTTTAGTTATATAACAATTTACATGCACTCTTTATTGTCAATATTTTTGTATTTCCCTAAGGAAGAAACACACCTAGAAGCCCAGTTCTCCTTATTCAAGAAGACTAAAGAATTAGGTTACTTACAATCTGCTTAAAATTCTACAGCTCAATTTCTTTAAGCTGTGGATTTCACTTCAATTTTCAGGAAAAATGCTTGAAAGTAAATAATCATTTTTAGTTTTATTCTGTGGGGTTCTTTACCACACGATGGTGAGTGTTAATTATTGTCAATTGAATAGTAAAGGCAATAATTTGTCAATATGTTTTATAATACACATAATATAGTGTGAGAGAGATTTGTGTATCTGATATATATCTATTTCATTTATATATATATATATATATATATAACTATATTTATATATAGTTAAGAAGTAATTGAGTCCAAGGAAAAAATAATAAAAGATGACTCTGGAACTTAAATTGATACAAATTGATACAAATTCATGAGTTTTACACGAAAGCTAATAGAGTTAATTTACCCCACTATTTCTCAGAAAAAAATTAAAAAAGGTCCATTCCAGTGGTGAAAACATACAAGACATTTATTATATTCAACTGCTCAGCAAAGAGCTATGAATTCTTCCACATAGTGGCAATCTAACATTCATGCTATTCTGTACCTGTGTTAATTTTAGGAAGAAAGCCAGAAGGTTTCAACTCTTATTTTTAGCTATACTGCCAAAATAAGATGCCTTTTGTCCAATTAGTTTTTCCTTTCTTTTTAATATTATATGTCCAACATTTAATAATGGAGAGTGTAAAATAAGATATTGTGGGGAAGGCGCCATTGAGTAGTACTGCATTGTTCTCACCCTTCTAATATACCTGCAGTCATCTGAGAGTGTTGTGTGATACAGAAGCAAGGACTAAGGACTTCAGCTCTTTCAAGATGGAGGACTAGACGTTCCCATGTCTGGCCTAGATGACTAATTTTGGGAAGTTTATAGACTTTAGATGCATCTTGTGCTTCTCAGACACATTAACAATTTTCAAATTGTAAGATCAGAAGAATTAGATAATTTATTCTGACCTGTCAATAGCTTAGGCAACAGCTATTTTTTTTTAATTACAGCTTATTTCTCCTTAATTTTAAACAAAGAAGTTTTGAAGTTTTTTGAGAAAAAAAGCATTTTTTTTTCCTATATAATACAGTTGGTTTCAAATCTGAATATTCACAATATTATTCATTTTAGTTAGGGAAGAGGGGAAAAAAAGAGGAACAAAATTTCTTTGAGTAGTTCTATTTGCATTTAAATTCACAACTCGTTTTTTTCCCAAGATGGAGCAAAAGCAAATCAAGGCAAATAGCTTTCCTAACAGTTGGTCCCCAACAAAATCCTCAGCTCAGTCTACAATTAAACATTGCTTTTCATTTAACAACATTTTTTCTTGATAATATTTCTACTTCATCCACCTCTGACTGTAGGTTTCTATCTGTGAAACGCATCTTTATTTGTTCTAAGACTACTCTTTCCAAAATTACATTAAAAAATAATGCAGGCTAAACAGAGCTGCAAATAATAGTCCAGTGGGGGGAAAAAAAAAAGATTTTAAAAATAATTCTTCTGTAAAAAAATTTCAAAGCTTATTAAAGAATGCTTAAAATACAAATAGATAAAAATGTATATGTGCACACCCATTACTAATGTTTTTACTACTTGAAGCCTACAAGAACTTTTTAAACATATAATTTAAAGTTTCCTTCACTTACACAGTGGCTGTCACACATACTCAACATAATCACTCTGAAAGACATTGTGCACTACTCAACATATCTAGGGATTGGCCTGAAAAGGTCTAAATTGTAGTTCTCTCTTTTCACCATGCTTTTAAAAGAATGTGTTATCTATTCAGTCACAGTACTTTTTCAAATTACCAGCATAATAAGAATGCCAGCTTCTTTTAAATACATCCCCAAATCCATTAGGAACACAGAATGAAGATTTCTTAAGATTTTAAAGCTCTGATGCAATGAGGTAAAATTAATATGTAGTGATTAATGAATCTGAAACTGATCTTCAAATGTTTTCCATTGCTATATAATTTAAAAAATACAGTGTAGGCTCAAATTTTATCTTCTGACCTTAAGGAACTTTTATTCAGAATATTGTAGCTGAGTGATCAGCTGCTGCTTTAATTGTTTCTCCCTGAGCTCATTGAAAGAGTGGGAATGTCTTCCTGGGTTAGCAGACTGAGAATATATACCTGGATCAGCCAAACAGAGGGTAGAAAAATGAAGAGCTGATAAAAGATTTTTCAAGAGAGAATTTAGGTCTTGAGTGGTCTCAACCCAGAGGTTCCTTCCTCGTGACTGGGGATGCCCAGTGTCATGACAGTGAGCATATTATAGAGATCACTAAAGAGGATCACATTGGTACTGTGATTGAACTGTATATAACAGCTTCCATGCTTTCCTAAGTGAAAATTCCATTACTCTTATAATGTGATTTCAGCATATTGATGTATCATTCATCACTTAGAAATCCTGTGTAATATTAAATATCTTCAAATAAGTAAATTCTGTTATTAAACATTGCACCTTCCACACTGTGGCATATTTAAAAGAACCTAGTCAGAGAGTATTGGACTGAGAAGCACCCTTGAAAAACTGAAATGCACTTTTTTCTTTTTTAATAATTCACCTCATCTTGCTCTTTTCCTTTGTCAGTATTTTAAGGGAACTTATCCTACTATAAATATGATAAAAAAAAATTAAAAATCTTTATGCAAAGCAGAAGAAACACAAATGACTTTTTCAGGAGAAGCAGGAGGGATACTTCTGTGGGACACAAAGCCATTATCATATATCAGGTATCAAGATAAAGACAAACCATGATTATGAAAATTAATACAACACTAGGAAATATTCTGTCCTATTTATGAATAGCACTTGAATAAAAGTAAATAACAATATTTAATAGGTTGACACTCTCTGTGAAGCAAATTCAGCATCCCATACTGTGAAACTGAGGAAGGTTGTACTTAGACATCCAACTGAATGTCCAACTGAAAATTCAACTTTCACTCCTCTAATAATTTTATCATCAGCACTGAAACAAATTGCCAAGAGAGGTTGTGGAATCTCCTTCTCTGGAGATATTCAAAACCTACTTGGATGTAACCCTGTGCCACGTGCTGTGCATGTGCAGGGGAGTTGGACTAGATGATGTTTAGAGGTTTCTGATTCTATGATTCTATGTAGAAGAAATATAGAACCAGTTTGGTGATAAGGTCTATATTTATTTTCTCATCACACATATTATTTTACAAGCGTACTACACATTCTTTGGATTTTTAATTCTAATTACGCCAAAGATTTAGAATGTCCTTTTCTTATGTTTCCAAAGAGGAAAAAAAAAAAAAAAAAGAAAGAAAATCATTTTGACCATTCAGCTAAAACTAATTTACTACTAATTTATTGGAACTGCAACATAGTCATTTTATTACGTCATTAAGTCTGAAATCTTGTCAAAAGACCAGAAGTTGGAGTACTTCTATGATTTGCACAATTTAGACCAAATCAGAAACAAATGACACTGAAGGAGTAAAAGTTTCTAAAACTAGATAGCTTATGTCACCAGCAATGAAGCAGCATTCAAAGATATCTGTGAAATTTTATGAAGATTCAACCAAAGTAGAATGGATTTGTAGAAAAAACAATAATATTTTAATTGTTTGAATTTCATCTTAAAAGAAGAATAAAATATATATATGGATATATGTCTCATAAAAATATGTCTGGAATGTATATGAAGACTTTACTTTGGATTCCTGTAACAAGTATTCCCTAAACCTACTTAGTACAGTAACCTGCCTATTAAAGAGTGTTATTTCACCATTTTTTTTTCCTGCTTTTCCATGCCTGGAAAAATATATATATATATTATATATATATATTGCCTTTAGATATGATTGTCTATATTATCTTAGACAGCAGAAAGACAGAATGAGAGGATGGTTGAAAGATGATCAATATAGCAAATCACATTTTTTGGAAAAGTAGCATTTTGATAATTTTGACCACCTTATTTACAAACAGACATTACATGACAAAGTAGTGACACTTTCAGTAACTCTTGTAAGATAAAATGAAGTAAGGTAAGATTTATCAAATCAAATCAAAAAAAAAAAAAAAAAAAAAGACAAGAAGCTGGAAAAGAAGCCATTCTAAGCCAGTTATATAAAGAAGGGACATTCACTCACTGCTGAGATGTTTTTCAATGCTCCTTGGTGATGGAGTTTACAGTATACATTTCAATGACTTAATTGTGCTGAATTTAGGTGTACCCATGCTTAGAAAAAAAATACTTGGAGGATGACATTATAGTACAGTAGAATATACAGCAAAAAAGTGTTTGAGATTTGAGTTTCTTGTCCATTCATTACCCTGTGACAGAAAAAAACGTTGAACAAACTGTAAATTTTCAAACACCTGCCATTATAGTCTAAAGACACAGCAATGTTCTATTAGTATACTGCAAAAGTCTGCATCTTTGGATTTAGTCATTAAGATTCTCTGTTTTATTTGTCAACAATATTAATTTCTCAAATGAGAGTTTCAGGTGCTTTAGGATTTTTGTGAACAAAGGAAATAATAAGTGGACAAATAGCTGAGAATCTGATTATTGTGTTCCTGTAGTTTTCTTGGGATCTGTGCTTTTGGATATTAGTAGTAGTTTTCTTTTTTTTCAGGTGCAGGTGTCAAAAACATAGATGACTGAGGTCTTCACATCTTATTAGTTTCTAAGTGACAAGAACAGGTAGAAAATATTTTTCTTTTCCAGATAAAACTTGTACAGAAAATGACTCAATTTCTATCATATCATCTCAATTTTCCTGGATTGATGCTTCAAAATTTCTGATATATCAGGAAATTAGAATTTATTATCTTCCTTTATGGCCAAACACTTCTAGAAACCTCCACACTATTGATTCAGAGAATTTTCATTTCTGTTGATTTCTGTCTTATCTCCAAAAGTTCCTCATTGTATAACATTATATTTTACTTCTTCCTATAATATTGATTCTATTGATTCTATTGCCCCCCCCTCCACAAGCACACTCACATACATTAAAAAAGAAAAAAAAACAGAATGTACAAATAATAGAATTTAATGATTATGGAAACATTATCATAACTTTACTGAGTTTCAATAAACATTCAAATGGGATGATAATAACGAAAACAAAGTGATTATATTTTCTTCTTGGAGAAACAAAGACAAGGAAAACAAATCATACATTCATTAGGTAGCAGGCATTTTTGAAATATGCAAATTAATATTTAGAAAAAAAAATAAAGCTATATCACAATCCTAATACAAGAGGAAAAAAAAAGGCTTAAAGTTAGGCTAAAGAAAAAGGTATACAGATAAATCTTCTACTCCAAAGACCCAAGATGAAAACAAACAAATGTCATAGGGCAAGAAACACTAGAAGAAAAGGGGACCTGAAATCTAAGCTGACCTTTTGGGCTCTGAAATGAGAAAGTGGGAAATTCTTACATTCTCCTGGATTATGTCTGTCTTTATCTTAGAAATGCTTCATATAGAAACACTTCACAATGTGTAACACAGCTTAGAATGCACACATCCTTTGGAAATATCTCTGATTTGTAATTGGCATGATTAATAGATTATCCTGGTAAGAGTATTATCCTTTATGGCAGGTAATCAGAACCAAAATAAACAAACAAAAACATAAAGCATCTTTTGTAAATGTGTCCCTTTGGACTGCATGTATTAACGAGATTTGAAAAGTGAAAGATAGCAGTTTATGAAACAGTTGTTAAAGAACTATGGGTATTTAATGCACTGTAACTCACTTCATATACTCTTTTATCTTAATTATGTCAATGATTTTCTTTTAAAAAGGTCCTTTTTTTTCTGCATTCATCCCTCACTGGAATTCTAGTGAATCATTTCATTCTTTTATGACCTTTATACCTCTCTATATAACTTACATTTTCATTTGTGCCTTTATAGAAAGCGTCTGTCAGCTCACAGTCAGCGTCTGTCAGCCTCACTTCGAAGGCACTCAAATAGAAATGCATATGTTCATCAGTATTATATTCTATTAAGCCTAACAAAGCTTACTTATATGAATTCCCAATACTAAATAATTTCCAGATTATCATGTGAGTTATTAGTAAATATTTTTTGTGGAATATTTTATTTGGAATATTTCAAGTACAATTAGATTTACTGAAACATAACATATTGAAAGTATGAAAGCTTTTCTTTATATATAAGTATCATCATAGCAGAGGGAAAATGTAGAATATTCTTTGATGAAAAGGAAGGTCTACTGATGATACAGATGATAACACGCTGGAACAAATGATAAAAAATTAAAGCAGTGGATTCCCCTGTTCTACTGGAATCTATTGGGAATATACTGGGAAATTGCTGCTGTATACCCAGCCTTCCTGTAAGAGAAAGCAAGAGTGAAAACAGTGCTGAGATGCACTGCTTGAGATGTGGCAGCAAGAGCAGTCCTGTCGTTTTCCAACAGAATTGCAATTACAGAGATATCTGCATATTAATTTCCTCTTTCTTTTTAAAGCACATTCAATCCTTTAGTCTCCTGTCGAGGATAGATAAGGCTTTCTTCATTTTTTCCTCTCGTTTTATTACAAACCTCTCCATGAATGGGTATAACTTAACTGCATCTCGGTTTACTTGAATGTCTATAACGCTTTGACTGTTCTCAAAATAAAGAAAACAAAACAAAAACCTACATATCTTATTTTTATTTTAAAAACAAAAAAACAAAACACACATACAAAAAAAAAAAAAAAAAAAAGAATTCCTCTCAAAATATCAGCCAGAAGAAGTCAACATACTTGCTAGTAAAACTTGCTAGTAAAAAGTGTTTCTTTCTTCATTTTTTTTTTCTTTATTTTTTTTCCCAGAATTTCATCAAGCTTCAGAAAAAGTAAGGATGCTGCCAGGATGCCAAATTTTGGGAACAGCATCTTCTTTTGAAGTATCTACTTTTACAGAATTCAATATTATATACATATATATATATATATATTATTATTGCATGCATACTCTTAATTGTATGATGGTGATTATACTGCATGTGAATTTTATTAGTGTATTGTTACCACACTCTAAATGGTGGTTCAAATATATTCAAGCTCATGTGCATAAATCCAAAATAAAGAACACAGGAAAGTCACTAAAAAAAATTAGTAAGTAATGTAATGAAAGTAATTATTGCTTTTTGTCCATTTTTAAAATATTTTACATAATCTTACTTTTTCTAATAATCTTGATACCATCACACAAAATATTTAATCATAAAGTGTGAAGAGAACTGTCTTTTACAAAGAAATTCACGTAAAATATATGTATTATTCATCTTCTTATATATATATAAAAGATACATTCAAAATATTATATATATATTTTAATTTCATCTTTGAACCCCTGTTAAAAAAACTACTAACATTCTTAATTAAATATACTTTATTTGAACAAATGGTTATATTTCCAGTAAAATCATAAATTGAAGAGATTAAAGGGTGTTAATATATTAAATAAATATTTCTACTAAGAAGTAGAAATATTTTATTTTATTACATCCTCAAGGTACTAGGTGTTGTGACATATTATTCTGGTAATCCTTGTGGAGGGTGGGGAAGAAAATTTCATAGCCTAAATATCAAGATAGCTTTTTGTATTGAATGTACTATGCGTTTATTTCTGTTGTCTATATATGTTAGAATAACATTTGTTTAAATGATAAGTTTGCAAGAAATATTACCAATTTTCAGTTCCATTTCTTCACTAATCTCCACAGGATATTATTACAAGTCTTTTTAATTATCATGTACACCTTTATGAATCTATATGAAAAAATATATATGTTGCCAGTTTTAACCGAACAATTTAAAGAAGAGCTCCAAAAAGATCTGTATACCCAACAGATTATTAAAATTGCAAACTTAATTTTCCATTAACATTTTCTATTTTGGCATCTTAAAAAGAGTGGAAGTTGATTTCAGCAGAACATCCTGTGGGGAAATTAGTTCATTTTGCTAAAGTGTCTTAATAATTACAGTGACATCAAGGTTAATTGCTTAATCTGTATTGCCATAGTGCAGTCCTGTAGAAATCCCAACACAATCTGTTCTATAGTTAGTGCCAGAATATCCATATATAGTGCAAGTTGTAACCTAAAAAATAAAAAATACTGATATGACTAAAAAATAAGATATACCAATGTATATAAAAGCTGATTGATGAAAAAGACAAATTTCAAAAAATATATATTTATTAAAAATATAGTACTTTAAATTCTTTGAGGAGATAAAAACATCTGAGGTGGAAAATAACCTCAAGCTTTTTTTTGACCATTCTTCTTCAGTTACAGAATGTGAATTCTAGCCAAATTCATTAGACTTGCATCAAGTCTGATTTTCATAACATCATGATAGAGGGCATTTTAGCCAAAAATCTACATTACTCTTTTCGAGTATTGAATATTGTCTGCAATTTGAGTTTTGTTTACAAAATATTAAATCAAGTTATAGAAAATTATCTTCTTTCATATGTATACGTTCAAATTGAATACAAACACATTTCATTTTCACATTTCAAAGCACTCACTATTCATGTATTTTATATTTCTACAAGATATCAACAGATGAATAGCATGGCAGTTGAAAATACAAAATTTATAGAAGCACCGAAGTTGTGCAACAACTTTCTTGCAAAATTGTACAAACAAGCTCTATTCATTTAAAGTTGCCATAGAAAATATTATTATATGCTATATAATAATCCATACGATGTATATGTAAAAATATTACATTGTACTAACAGATCGTATAATTTCTGTCAATTTATCTACATCATATATTCCAATAACAAGTATCTACATCAATATTCCAAATAACACAGAAGAACTGGTGTTTTGAAATAGTTTGCAATATTCCTAACAGGATAAAAATGGATCTTAATTAGTAGAAATTACAAAGTTCCATCAAAGACAATAGAAATACATTGATTCACAGCAGATAACACATTAGGCCTTACCTTCTTTTTTCAGGGATATTGGACAGATAACCAAGACCAACACAGCAGCTTAGAATTATCCCCAGTAGTGTTAATAGAGTTGTCCATGAAAGGAAATCAACATCAAATCTCTCACCTCTCCAGTTGCATTATAAATACGTAAATAAGCAAATAAATAAATAAATAATCTATGCTATCTTTTGAAATATGCAAAGTCAGGCATTTTCACCCTATACACATACCCTTTTCAGAAATATGTTTTTCCTCATTTTTTTTTTTTCATGAATTTTACATTAGTTTGATTCCTAATCTGACATATGTTCTGGGCCCCTGACTTGTAGCCATACACTGGACTCTCTCTAGTAGCTCCACGTCCCTCTGGTACTAGGGGGCCCAGAACTGGACACAGTACTCCAGATGTGGCCTCACCAGGGCTGAGTAGAGGGGCAGGATCACCTCTCTCGACCTGCTGGAGACGCACTTCTTAATGCACGCCAGGATCCCATTGGCCTTATTGGCCACAAAGGCACACTGCTGCCTCATAGTCGACTTGTCATCCACCATGATGCCCAGGTCCTTCTCGGCAGAGCTGCTCTCCAGAAGGTCAGTCCCCAGCCTGTACTGGTGTCTGGGGTTATTCCTCTCCAGGTGCAAGACCGTGCACCATTGAAATTCAATCTTGTTGAATTTCATGAGGTTTTTCTCTGCCCAGTTGTCCAGTTTGTCCCTCTGGATGGCAGCTCAGCCCTCTGGGGTATCAGCTACACCTCCCAATTTTGTATCATCAGCAAACTTGCTGAGGGAGTTTGCTCTGTGCCTTCATCCAGGTCATTGATGAACAAATTGAACAGGACTGAACCGAGGACTGACCCCTGAGGGACACCACTAACTACAGACCTCCAACTAGACTCTGCACCACTGATCACCACCTTCTGGGCTCTGCCATCCAGCCAGTTGTTAATCCACCTCACCGTCCCCTCATTTATCCCACACTTCTGGAGCTTGCCCAGGAGGACGCTATGAGCAACAGTGTCAAAATCCTGGCTGAAATCTAGATAGATGACATCCACCACTCTCCCTTCATCTACCCAGCCAGTCCTCAAATATACATCTCTGAAAATATGGTAATTTTACAAAACATGATCTATCACCTTTTATTGTATGTTTTATACAGAAAAGATTAGATATGCAGCTTTAAGGGTTAAAAGTATCACTAGCTTAAGACACATATTCCACAGATGATATTGATCTCATCATTCAATTGTCATTTTCACTTTAACAGCGCCAGATTCTGGTTGAGATTATTTTACATGTTGAGATTTTTACTTTGTAGAAGTTTACTTTGTAGAAGACAAATCATTCTAACTTTACAGAGGGGAGAAATAAATCCTTATTCTTCTCAAGGATACATTCTTTAAAGTATGATCATTAAATAACCAAATAGCTAAATAATAGATACTTTAAATTATGCATATTTACATTTATAAATGTGTTTTTCATCTACCTTGCCAGCTTCTGCCTATCTATCTATAAATCTGAGTATCTTTAAAGGTGCATATCTTTACGTCATATAAATTCTAGAGATAAAATAAGCTAGATATGGAAATGCTTTATCTTAGTAAACCATTCACTCGGTAAATTTTAAAAGATTCAGTTTCTTAAAGGATTAACTCGGCCTATCATGAATTCAAAAATAAAATGAATAAACCTTTAATTTTTCTGCATTTTACTTGTTATTTCCTCTTGTTCAATATTTAATCATCTCCAGGGAAACAGAATTCAACTCACAGCCTGTAGTAGTTTTCTTTTAAATGGTTCTCAGCTAAACACTACTTTAATTTTAAAAGTTTATACTATATGACAAGAGTTTATACGATTTACAAACTGCATATGATCAGAGTTAGGAGAGACTGTTACTGCAAAATTTCATATGAGTCTCTTTCACCTAAACAAAAATCCTGTTCTTTGAATTCTCCCTAAAAAGGCAGTTGATAACCTGGTAAGTTTATTTTGTCCATCAAACTGCAATTGGTAACCTGCAGTATTATAAAAGAAGAAAGCAGAAGGGTAGCACAACAGTGAGTCTATGCCTGCATATAATTTCAGTCTTCTATATGAATCAAAATAATAACAACCTGCAAAAAAGAAAGTTTCAGTAATGTTCTAAGCTTCTCAGAAGACACAGTAGATTTTAACATGTTTGTAGCTGAATATTATTATTTGTTTCCTTCCTTGTCACCAAGGATACTGCTTAGAAAAGTTTATAGCTCATATGGTATCACCCCAGTTGAAACTGGGCAACAAGTAACAGGACAATTGTGTGAATACTTCTGTGCTTTTTTAAGTTAATTTCTTATTGCATTCTATTTAATATTTATTTTCTTTGTGTTCCTGTGAAAAACTCTCAAGTTTTCTCTTAAACAGTATATACAGAGGGAACTGGAGTGAGATTTGTGTTAATATTATTAACAGAGATGGTTTTTAAAGCCGTATAAGGCAAGCTCTAGTTCAGTGCTTCTGAGATTTTGAAAGGAAGTGACAGTCACAGAAAGGTAAGTTCTTTTGTACTGTTTAGTGTTGCGTGACTTCAGATTTCAGCAAGAAGTTGAAAGGAGAGAGAATATTCCTGCATGTTTATAAAACATTACTGAATAATATGTAAGGAAAGACTGATTATATATAATAATACAAATCTGGTTTCTTATTTAACTATACTTTTAGGCAGATCCAGTCATTTAATGTACAGTATTAAAGAATGTGTTTACAAGGTACCTCCTGTCATTTTCACTATGGAAGTTATCTGCTGTTCAGCCTTTAAAGGTCACATAGTCTTGGCTTCCCTGACTTAATCAATATGAACTACATGCCCCTGCATCAGAATAAACAGCTATTACAGATTCTTCTTTTTCCAGGTGAACTGCTGTGCTATTCCTGATCTCTCCTTGCATCTGTGTCAGGTCTTTTCCCACATTCGTAATCAGTGCATTGGGTGACTAGAATGAATATAATGACAAGCAAGACACTGGGGCAATGATAATGCAGTAAGTAGTATATGACTGATTAGACAACCTCAGCAAAAATTGATCTTTCTGTCACCCCTTCGAGGTCAACTAATGTTGTGTTGTTTTTTCAAAGAGACTTAAGTCTACTTGATAGACTTGTCCTAAGGTATTTCATTCCAGTCTCAAAGGGAGTAAGAGCTGAGGTGATGGAGAAGGTCACTGACTATTGAATTGAAATTAATTAAAAGATCAGCAAGACTTCAAAATATTATTATTATCATATAACTATTTGGCCTTGATTCATTAGGCTGATATTGCCTATTCACAGCTAAAAATGTTTATTGTATTACAAGAGTAAAACTTTTATCAATATATGAGGGAACAATGAAGGGGCAGGGGCTTAAGGTTTAGGGCCAGAAGCCATTTTATTGAGCATCAGACCAAACATATATTCTCTGCATATGTGAGCATGCACTATCCTACGTGTTGTCTGCCCCCTCCTTCCTCCGGATTCCAATTCCTGAGCCAACTCCTTGACTCTATTGCTATCTGGGTCCAATCCTGCTGCACGACAACAGGTAACTAAGCAGTGACCGGTGCATCCAGTCTGTATTTTAGGTTTGTCTATCTGCCAATCTGTTATTCCTAACTTTCGCAATTTCTCACTCCTAACCTTCACAGTTCCCACCGTTTCCCACAGTTTCTCACAGTTTCCCACAAATATAGACTCTATCACATCCACAAAATTGCATTTATAACAATTTGTTCCTATTTGCAAGAGAAGGTGTGCTAATTAGAGGCAAAATATCCTTTGAATGTTCAAACATTTAAAGATTTGTATTTCATCATTTTTTTTCAGGATAAGTTGTGAAACTGACAAAATATGTCCCCAGAAATCATACTGTCATTTAAACAAATTAAAAATAGGTACAGACACTATAGGAAAAAAAAAAATAGAGATATAGATGGCTGTTTAGGATCTTGTATAGTATTTATGCTTATGGAAGCACTGCCATCCAGAGAGACCTGGACAGACTGGACTACTGGGCGGAGAGAAACCTCATGAAATTCAACAAGGCCAAGTACATGGTCCCTAGACATCAGGTATGACATGATGACCATGAGGTAGCAGTGTGCCCTCGTGGCCAAGAAGGCCAATGGGGTCCTAGGGTGCATTAAGAGGAGTGTCTCCAACAGGTCGAGAGAGGTGATACTGCCCCTCTACTCAGCCCTGGTGAGGCCACATCTGGAGTACTGTGTCCAGTTCTGGGCCCCACAGTACAAGAGGGA
>JAWLRI010000001.1:12130424-12154014 GCA_034781795.1 Crypturellus tataupa
CTGCGTGTGCAGGGGGGTTGGACTAGATGAGCTCTAGAGGTCCCTTCCAACCTTAGGCATTCTATGATTCTATGATTAAGCTTTGAAAATTAGATTTACCAAAACACCCTAAAACTGGCAGGTCCAATGAGAAACATCCTTTTTCTTTTTCTTTTTCTTCTTTTTTTTTTTTTTTGATTGCTTTCAGAATTATTAAATAGTTTTTTCTTAATAAACCAGACATATGCAAAAAAAGAAATATTATTATAAGAAATACTCCCTTATTTAACTTTTTCTGTAAATTTCTCTCACTATTGAATTTGGTCAGCTTTAGCTGGACTGGTCAAAGAAATAGAAAATTGACAAAGATGTAAATAAAACTAGATGTGTAATATAATAAGAATAGAAAATAAAAGATTCAAGTTAGATTGTAAGGATCTCTGCCATATTGCTATACTAGTACCCTAGGGAAAATAAGAGAAATTTTATTTCATAACTATTTGAACAATAGGAAGATAAACCAAAATTCATGAAATATTCCCTGGAGATTTTCTTTGCATCTCTTTCTTTACATTTAAAATCAAAAACAAAATACATATGACCCTGCTTTGCATAATTTTTGTGCTATTCCTGAAGACTTATATACTGTGAAATTAAGGAGGAGGAAACAGTGATGTGAAATCAGGGAAGACCCTGATACTCTGATAATCCCTGTTCTCTCAGTATTATCCTCATCCTTCCTGAGGTCCCAGAACTTTTGTTTTTGTTGGATGTGAAGCTCATCTAGTTAGGTCAGAGAAAGAGTCATAATGTTACTAAAAGCTGTGTAGGAATATGGAAAGATTGTCTAAAATAACTAGGAGCACTACAGAAGCATTTCTATTTTATTGTCATTTGCAATTTTCAGCAGAATATAACTGCACTGAGAACATGTGCATGTGATATATGCTATATATGCTATACATGAACACTTAGAATCCAATATTTTCTTGGACTCTGAAGATTATTATTTGGGAGAAATTAAAGATTCATGTAAGAAAGATGGGAAGGATTTTTTCTTCTTCTTTTTTTTTTTTTTTTTTTTTACCTTCCTGATGTTTTCTGAAAATAGAGAAAACAGCACTGAAAAGGAATTCCTTTAGGAGAGGTAAGTCCCTTTGATGCATTCATGAAGACTGTACCAGCATTTTTGGAATGGGAAGGATTCCAAAAGAGTAACATGTTCACAGTATTCATTTGCAAGGACATCTACCATAGTGACAGGTTCAACTTCCAAGCAAATGTCACTGACAACATGATGTAAAAGAAAATATTGATTTTAAATGTAAGCGTATAATATAGTGGTAGCATCAACAAATTAGCTCTCTCACTTTTGTTCTTGAAGTGTTGGCTGGCACAGAGAATATTGCTTGAGCCTACATAAACATAAGTTGTTGTAACCTTCTTTACTGAGGAATCAGCACCACTAAGATCGTCTGAGATGTTATAATAACTAAAGTGAATATATTTGCTAGATTGAATTTCTTAAACCTGCTGTGAGTCCCTATTTCTCTCCACATAATTCAAACCATTTCTTCTGACTTTTGGTCATAAAGAACTTTAGCTTTTTGTCACAATAATTTTATTTAATAGGTTTGCTATAAAGATATATTTTCTAGTTCAAATCCATGATCATACTTATCATTTCTGCCCCCTCTCACTAGTAGATAATGGCACCAGAACCTAGATTTTCAGTCATTAATTAATTTGGACGATATTACAGGGTTTTCTGAACTTTTAATATATTATCTGACCTTATCAGTAATATTACCACTATTTTTGCAGATCCTTTTCCCTCTTACTATCTTTCACTACCAGTATTTTAACATCATGAAAAAGTATAAATCTAATCATTGTTATCTTAGCACCCAATTAATGCAAGCAGAAACTTGTAGTGACAAAAATGAAACAGATTCTTAGCATGAGGTAAAACACTAAAACTACTGTTCATATTCTAATCGGTGATACACTAATTTAAATTCCTCTCTTTCTTTTGCTCTTTCCTTTATTTATATACTGCATTTCTTTAGCTTGCATCTACTCTCCTGATTTCTTTCCTCATTTCATATATTAGTCCAGAAACCATATCCAGCACCACCAAATCTTCATTGTTCAGTGAATCCACCGAAGATCTCACAAACACTGGAAATCAGCCCTCCAGAAGAAAGAGAAAAAGCATGTACGTTTTATTTTTGAGTTTTCCATCTGAACTCATTAGTCAAAGAACTAATAAGAACAGTCTTATTTTTCTAAATTCTCTCCCTCTTTCATGCCCGAGTTTGCCTGAGAACCATATCTGCATGCCAAGGTCTGAAATAGATCTCATGGTCTTTGTATATGAACTGCTGTGGTCTTTTCCCTGTGACATAGCAGGTGTGTACCCTGGGGTCATGCAGTTTAGTGGGAGAGCTGAAACACCACAATTATATATCTCATCTCACAGTGAAGAAGCTTCTTTATCTCCTTAGAGAAACTAGCTTTTAACTCAGTCGTGTAAATTGATAGAGTACATTTAGTGACAGTACTCACTTAAGTCATAGGTTCTTCATAGAATTCAGTGCCAACATTTCAAAAAAGTGTTTGATAACAATTATTGGTCAAGTCAACTCTTAGATCACTGATCTCCCACTTATTCTTAAGTGGGAACACTGATTTCCCACTTAATCCATCAAGAAAATTAACAATGCATTGTCACTTTGTACTTATTAAAGGGCAAAACTTTCCCTTCTAGGAAATAAAAAAAAGAAAAAGAAAGAAAGAAAAAACAATATCTGGCAAGACTCCTATCAGGAAAAACACACATTCAAATTCTATGTAGAGTGTTGAAAATTTTCACAGGGATATTGTCTGAGGAAATGAAATGAACTAAAAAGCCTCACACTGAATGGTATTTTTTTAGATCCAAACAGAAAAGGTCATCCTAAAAACATCTCCCTAACAATGAAGATATTTTCTTGCCAGTGTGTTTTCAACTAATCCAAGTATTCTTATTTACTTGAAAGTGGTGTGAAATTGGGCTTTTTCCCACATCACCAAATTTGTCATTAGAGACTATTAAAACTTGAGTGGTGTCCATTTATTTCATTGCAGAAACATTTAATTTATTTTGCCCCTGACAAGAAAGCAGAGCTGCTGCTGACTCACTGCAGGGTTGCTGCTTGTTAATATAACAATAGCCTTCAAAACAACAACCCAAAGTACCAAATTGTTTTCTTGCAAAAAAAAAAAATCTTTAGAGAAAAGAAGAAACATTAGTTTTGTTTGCACCAAGATGTTCATCAAACAATTGTTGCTGACATAACTGTAGTTAATTACTGCAAAGAAACATTTTGTCTGTTGCAATATTCATCTTTTTTACACTTGGGTTTTATTTTCCAGAAGCTGTTAGTAATGGATAATAAGGTATCAGAAATTAGTGAACTCTGAACTGGATCTTTTTCTAGTTAGACTGAGAAATAACAGACAAAGTGAAAGAGAAACTGAAAATAATTATCAGAGGCAACCACCTCTGCTCCCCACTTCCTTACTCTCCTTTTTCCGCTCATATCCCCTCCTATCTCCCAAAGGTGGAGACCCTGGTTAAAAATTGTTCCAGTACGCAGACACCCATATACATATATATATATATATGTGTGTGTGTGTATGTATGTATATGTACACACACAGATATATATATACACATACATATAATATATATATAGCCTTAGTTTTTGGCTAGCATTACCATTTGGGGATGGTAAAGTACTGATGATGATTTTCTTGTGTTTTAGGTAAGCTGTTGAGCTGGATTAGAATAGCTGGATACTGGATCATTGATAGATTTTGAACAACAGGAAATTCAATCTCTGGAAAGACTGAGAAGGTAAGAAATAAGCTGCAATGAGTTACTGGCTGTGAGGGTCCTGGGATTGGGATAGGAATGATGACACGAGGGTACATAAAATGATGCCAGCTGCAAATATGTCTGATGGTTAGTGACGTTAGTGGCTGCATGTAAATGTTGGCATTCATTTAGTCTTTTCTTTAATTTCATCACTGCTCTGAAACCATGGAAATCCATAAAAGAGCCATAACTCATACTTCCATACAGTGTACTACATTGAAAGGAAGAAAGTAAATAGGAAGTCATACTTATATCAGTTCTTTCTATCCACTATTTATTATTAATGAATTGAAGGCAATGTCAACATATTTGGGGCTAGATGATGATTGTGCTACTAAAATTTCTGATTTATTTTATTTGTAATGTTTTACATTACTCTCTTCAAAGGGAATAAAATGAGGTAAGTCATAAATTTTTGTTGCTTTGAGAAATATTTTGCCAGACGACTACATCTTTTCATGAATTTGAAACAAACAAACAAACATGGATATGCAAGTTCTTTAAAGTAGAATTTTATTTCTTTAAAATATCACTTCATGCAATTTGCAGAATCCTCTCTTTGCTTATAAAAACAATATTCAAAATATTTTTTGGATATTCTTATTTTTCAGGATTGGGTTGAATGTTTTTCAATGGTAGACCTCCTCTTTTACAGTCAATGAATTAACTAGCACTTTTACAACAACACTGAAGAAAAGATGAAAATACTTTGGAATGAGTTTCTATCTCCATAGAAACCTACCAAAGATATTGTTTTCATCAATTGTTTACCAGTAAAAGTAACATGGAACAGATTTACATGGCAGTTGAGAAAGCATGGGCAAAGTTTTTTTTTACAAAATGAAATGGAAGAGAAACAAATTGTTTTTAAACAAAGAGATTTCGGTTACTGAAATTTTTAAATATGGTCTCTCAGCATCAGGACAATCTGACACTTGTCAGAGTACTCAAAAATAAGATTTAGTTCAACAAGCTGATCTTTGATTAGAGTGTATAAGATGTTTAAATGCTCTTGCTTATATCTAAATTTTTATTTTAAATTTCTTAATGAAAATATTGAGTTGCCTATATCCATACTTCTTTATTAAGGTTTGTCATGATCAGATATAATACTATATACATACATCCATGGACTTAATCTGGCAATGAGTCTAGGTCATTGGGGTTTTTTACATTGTAACCTTTTCTATACAATTCTCTTTCTTACACTTGCATTTTTTTCAGAATTGTTGCTAAATTTGGCAGAAAGCATCTCATTTTAGACTGAACTTTAGATGCATGAAATTCCATTCAGATTTTTTTGTGATGTGAATGGAGAAGAGGAGTAAGAACAGGGTTGGGAGTAAGAAAGGTTGGGTTTGTTATTGTATATCATATCTTGTAATAATTTTCTTGTATAATAACTTTTATTCAATTTCTCAGTTTAAGCAAAACCCAGTTAGGCTACGAAAATAACCAGTTCATGTTAAATTTTGAAGCAGATTCAGCTTACTCAGACTATACGAATTTATCCATAGTTTAGCATTTTTGTAATCTTTAAATCAGTTTGTATTATCTGAATTTGTGTTTATCCTATAAAAATTTTGAGCTAAAACTGCAAAGTAAAAATACCCCGTAGAATGTCTTATAAAGGATTTGAAACAATATGATCTTGACTGCTTCATCAAAATACTGCTCAGAAACTTAGATGAAAGGACATGAAACAAAGGCTGTCTAAACTGATCTATGGAAATATATTTTCACCAGAATAGTAAGGTCTTCAGTGAGGGCTTACAGTTGTCTCTGCTGTCTATATAGATTTTACAACAGAACTTTTGCAAAGAACTTTCTGCAAGCAGAACTTTTCACATATGCATTGACTACAGTAGTTTTAAATATTCTTAACAAAATTCCATACTTAATCATGACATTCAAGGGATAAACAATTATTAAAAAAAATAGAGTTAGAAGTTAACTAATAGAAGTTAGAAGTTAAAAAAAATAGAGTTAGAAGTGGAATAGAAGCCTACAAGGGCTTTGGTAGTACAAATTTGACTGGTCGTGCTTTAGAGAAACAGATTTCTGACATTCCCTGCCAGGAGAGCACAAGCTCTATATTAGGAGAAGATGACAGTACTGAATAAATGCAACATTAAGGGACTGAGAAAACACAGCAAACAGGAACTAGCTAGGAGGTCACTTGCAAAGAGAACCAGCTGGATGCTGTCGGTATGAGGGCACAGTGACAAATCTATCTACCTCTACTAGTAAACAATTTGAAAAGCAATAGCTTCCTTAACAGGAAACTGTCACTCCAATAAAATTTTCCTTGTTCCTAAATCAGGCCTTACCCCATGCTTTAAATATTACCTTACGATGTTTCAGAATAATATATAGTTGTAATTCAGTAAATTGCATAAATGCCTGCTAATATTAACTTTTGAAATCAATTTTGGCTGATTCAGTTTTCACTGAATCACAGAATGGTTAAGGTTGGAAGGGACCTCTAGAGACCATGTAGTCCAACTCCCCTGCTCTAGCAGGGACACCCAGAGCACGTGGCACAGGCAGGCAGGTTTGAAGATCTCCAGAGAAGGAGACTCCACAACCTTTCTGGGCAGCCTGTTCCAGGGCTCTGTCACCTCACAGGAAAGAAGTTCTTCCTCATATGGAGGTCGAACTTCCTGTGTTTCAGCTTACACCTGTTACCTCTTACCCTTTCACCAGCCACCACGGAGAAGAGCCTGGCCATCCTCCCTACAATCACCCCTCAGATACTTGAACATGTTAATCAAAACTCCTCTCAGCCTTCTTTTCTTCAGACTGAACAGTCCCAGATCGCTTAGTTTGTCCTAATATAACAAGTGCTCCAGTCCCTTAATCATCTTTGTGGTTCTCCACTGGACCCTCTCTAGAAGCTCCATGTCCTTCTTGTACTGGGGAGGTGAGAACTGCACACAATACTCTAAAATGTCTAATGCCTAATACTTCCAAATGCCTAATGGGAATTGTAGTGGTATCCTTCCTTGGAATTCTAAGGAGACTCCGATGCTAACTTAGCAGAAGCTATAAGAAGCAGGCAAATCTGATGATGAGTAGACAAATAAGAAAATAATTATATTCAATAATTCTCATTTTATCCCATGTTAATGAGTTTTTGGTATACAATGTTGACACTCTTCTGTCTCTGAGTGACACTTTCCATCTCTATTTTAACTTACTAGGCCTCTATGACAATATTTCTCAGGGGCTGGGCTAAAAAACTGTGTGTGATTCTATAGTGGCATTTTAAGGTTTTTTTGTTTGTTTATTTGTTTGTTTTTAGCAAAGAATTTCTGTTATAATATCAGATAATCTTGTTACATCCCAAACTAGAAAGAATTTTCAGGGGAAAAATCTAACTGTATTATGTATACTTTTTTCTGCATATTTATCATGAAATATAACCATGTAACTCAGCCTACATGACAACGTTTTTTAAATTATGCTCTGATCTAGAAAGAACAGATGTTTGGTCAGAAAAGTTTATTTTCCATATTCCTAGTAATCAGAATGTCTCATTACTGCTCATTACTGCTCCAGGAGGACATTTTAGCAATGTAAACAAACATCCACTGGAGTCAGATGTTTTCTTGAATTTCTGGTAGGTTTTACAACATTAATCATTTTCAGTGCCTGTAGAATTTAGCAGACCAGCAGAATTTACCAACGAAGAAAGACAGATTTATTTCCAATTGTTTGATATGGCCTCAAATTATTTCTCTTTAAAGAACATACCATTTTGGTTTCTTAACAGCTCATATAATATTTGTCATATATAGCTCTTCATCAAATGTGTGCTGCAGGGGTTGTGATCTTAGGTGATATACATTATTATTAATGACATTTGCTACTCACCTATGGGAATTGTCTTTATTTATGCCACCAGGCATCTATTAGCATGACAGAATTGGAGGGCAGCAAGTTAAACAGGTCATATAATCAACATCTGCAAAAATAACTCATTTATCATGCCCATGTCAAATTTGCCAGAAACACAACCTTTCTGGAAGCAAGAAAAAAAAAAAAAAACACACACAAGAAAGGTTAATGAATTTAGAATGCTATGGAAGTATTAACAAATAAGCAGTTGCAACAATGAACTTATTTAATATTTGCCATATTTAGTGTTCTCTGCTTGTACAGAGTAATTGAATAATCTATTTGCCTTTTACTACAGCTGAATGACATCCTATGGTTCAAACTATGTTCAATATGAATAAATGTTCTTGATAAATGCTGAATAGAAAAATGCATTGGTGTGGAACCAATGAATTGAAAAGCTCATTTAGGACCTGATCCTGTGAAACAGAGAATGAATCCTGTAAGTGGTTATTCTCTCAACTTGATTTAAGAGCTTCTGTTTATCAGCAAAAATACTCATCATCTTGCAGAATTAAATATTAATAAATATTAATTCTGGTTAAAAAAAAACAATGTCTGTATACTTTCTAAGTTTTCCATCTTCAAAACAGACTTTGAAAGCATGAGAAAAATAACAGGATATTCTGAAGTAAACTCTTATCTATCAAAACTATACTGTTCAATTTTACTGTCACTCTAGTTAGATATTCAAGATGCTACTGTAATTTGTTGCTGCTTCACTGACTGTTTGATTGTCTTAATTTTAATTAATGATGGAAATGGAAAATAACTATAATACAGCATAATACAAAAGCAGGATATTAGATGCATCAATCATGCATATTTTTTTCATTGGTATAACCAGTTTTCTAATTTGCAAACTTAGATTTGCATATAGAAGCCTCAAATTAAATGAAATTAGTTGTGAAGGAAAAGTTCATTTTTGAAAGCTCATGGTATTATTGAAAACTATGGTATTGAAAACCACAGCACGCTACATTACTTTTATAAGGTCTTTGGGATTTTATGTATGGCACTATCAATTTAATTAGTACATTTTTACAGAAAAAGAAACATGATAATTAATGAAACATTGCATTTACCAAAGGCTTATTAATATGTATTTTTATACTTTCTATTCAGCTATTCAAATTTTAATCACTGGATGAATGGATGGATGGACACACATACAAAAAAGAACTTCTATGTTTCACAGGAAATGGAAGTACCAAATAAACAAGGGGATGTTCTAATTATTCTGTTTCAGTTGGAAAGAACAACAACAACAAAAGACATGAATAACACAATCCACTTCTCATAGGAGATACGCATAGGTAGTTTGCAAAGGAAAATATTTTCTAATATTCTAAATTAATGATATCTGCATAGTAACCGCCCCTCCAAAAAGAAATCTTACGTGCTACAAGTTATATCTGAAGACAAACATATTTCCGGATTAAAATTTCATACACTGAAAGCAAATTAAATTCTAGCACCATGCCAGGTACCCTTGATAGCTTCCCAGGCAAAAATGATGCATTTATGGTTGGTTGAGAACTTCTTTTATAAAACAAACAAACGAAAAAACAACAAAAGTCATATGATTAATATTACTTTCGAATGACCATTTCAGATCAAAATAATTCTGGATATTTATTCTGAGGTTATGTTTTCATACTGACTTCAAAGAGGTGTATGGTATTTCTTCTGTTAATTGTTAATTCTATTAGTTCGGTTGTAGTTCCTTTGATGTATTCGTTCTCTGTTTTTATATTTGTTTTCAGCAACATGTCTTTACTGATAGCTTCTTTCTCATTTTGCTGTGTGTTTCTGGAGTGTGCTGCCTTGTGTGCACTTTCATCACAGATGTACAAACTGTTCCTGGTGGGTTGTGTGCAGGTACTTGAAATCAGTTTTTCTTGTGAATCGTTGTGTGTTTGTTCACTGTTCATTCCTTTGAAGTTCTCTCTGCAGCATCCTACAGGATGCATCTTTGGTGAAAGACAAAAAAAGAACAGAATATTATCAAGAGGAGTCTTCCAGAATAAAACTGAATTGTACTTTTTTTTTTTTTTTTTTTTTTTTTGCTGATGAGATCTCATATTTTGCTGATGAGATCTCATATGGCTCTTTAGTTAACAGTTTTACTGTTGTTTGAGATAGCACTTATTCACTGATTTAATATCACAGAGCTTCTCTTCATCTCTGACTAAGGAAATGACTGCAAGCTTACGTATAAAATGAAATGATGCATCACTTTACTCTCCTGTTCTTAATGTTCTTAATGGGTGGGGGAAATTGCAAAGTGAACCTACTCAGAGTGACATTCTTTTCTGGTGTTCTGTAGAACCAGAAAAGAAGAGTCTATGCAGCTATGCAGCTCCCCATCACTGAAGCCAGGGAAACCAGTAGAATGCCTAAAGCCTTTACCTAGGTTCCCTAAGAAAGTTTGTAGCAAAATATGTAAGATAAGTTGCAAAAGAGAGGAAATGATGTTGTCCATAGAGAAAAAGACGTCCTTTCACTCAGGCAATAGAGATTATTTTTCTTGAGCCACCACTGTGACTGCTGTTAAAAAAACAGGAACAAAAAGACACTATTTCACTCTATATTGTTAGATACAGAAGAGATGACATCTCCTTATGTATGAGGATTATCCCATATCAAGGATAAGAAAGTTCTTATTGAAGAATATATTGTTTATCCACATCAAGACTGTCTCTATAGCAGTTTCTTAAGTTCACATAATGCAGTATTACCTCTCAGGGATGCACACAACACCCCATTCCTTCATGATAGCTCCTTTCAATTAATTTCCCCTGTAACAGCTAATAACTGCTAATAATTATTATGATAATAGTAAATGAGCACTTTTTAGTCAGCCTTTAGATTACTTTAGCAGTTAAAAATGACAGAGAAAGAGAGAGAGGAAACATCATTAAAAATGGAGCTTTTTGCAATAGTTAAATTATTTTAAAAGGAATACAAAATGGTCATGGCCTTTCCAGTGAACACAGAAAATGGTTGAGGAGGTGATACTGATACTATTGCTTAAATCCATTTTACTGTCACCCCGTGTGCCATTACAGCTTTCTATCCAACTTAACTCCCTGACGTGTCTAGTTGCCATGAGCTCTTTAGGAGAGGAGCTGCTATTTCCTGTTACTAGCTTTTTACAGCGCAAAAGGGCCTACTTTATTGAATACTAATACAAATACAATGTATTGAAAATCCATCAGGAAATTTAAGTATCATCGCTGTTCCAAAACTTTGTTATAGCTACTTGAAGATTGCACATTCTAAAATCGGTCACTAAAATAATTAAGTGATTAAGAGACTGTGTTAATAGAGTTATGCAACAATTTAATTCCATTTTTTTTGCCTCATGCTCTCATCTCTTTCTAATAGAAATGGACTATGCAAAAATTCTAATGTGCCATACACTTTGACTTATTTTAAGCATACTGCTTTTTGCCATCTTTCCTGAAATCACTGTGTAATCTGTAGCTTTAAGCAGGATACTAAAGCTAGTGTAACAGCCTTTGCAAAAAAAAAAAAAAAAAAAAAGTGCTGCAAACAAAAGAAATTGTTTTCCTAGCAATAGGATCCATGTGAAATCTTTCTGAAGAACTTCATCTCCCAGTCAAACTTCTTTCAATCTAGTGAACTTCCTGTGAGAAATAAATAACAGTGAGAAAGTGTGATAAAACCGACTAGATTGAATGCAACTGGGGATAAAGTGCTTATATTCATATCACTTGGAAGTATCTAACTACAACTTAGAGAATACTTACAAGAATGGCAGTAAATGAGGCCAAAATCAATTTTTATAAATTTTATATAAACCTTTTCAGTAAGAATAATAGCAATAGTAAATTATAAAACAAATGAGAAAGCACAAACTAATGGGAAATAAGATAATACCTATTTCCTCTGTTAGCCCGCTACTTCAGACCTGTTGCTCCTTTAACTGACACATTTAACTACTTACACGGAACTATTTATATCCATTCATACATGCTTGTGTTTGCATATGCATATATCCATGCATATGTGTATAGGTATATGAAATGTATCTTTTAAACTTTGCCATTATTTAAATTTTTATTTAAAATATGAATTTGGAGGGGTTTTTTTTTTCCTTCCTCCCTCTCTACCTCTCTTGCATCTAGCTGAGGACAAAGTATACCAAAAACAGCATAGACATGGAACACAGGAACTAAACAGAACCATGGAACAATACACAGAACAATATACAGGATGCAATCTGGGATAACGTTTTGTTCCTGATACTACAGCTGCTAATAAATGTCCACTTGAATTTGTACCCAGAAAGACTGTATGACTTGAGTAAAATGTAGTTTTCAGATGCTGGACTAAGCCTGGAAGACAAATTTTGTCATTCTGTCATGCCTTTGATTAATATACATATAATTTTAATAGCCAACACAGTAGTACAGCTGACTATTTTTGAAACCTCACTGACTTTAAACATCCATCTTTACTGTTTACATACATCTATCTCATCTGTGATTAGACTTGTGTTCTGACATGCCTAGACAGCATTTTTGTTATTCAAATTGTGTGCCATGGAGATGATGATCTACAATTCAAAGCTGTATTTCAAGGTGATATTCATGTTTCTGTCTTGTAAATCTATAGAAAGAATATAATAAAGATATATGCAGAAGAAAAAATATCGGTATGGGCCACACAAAAAGATCAGATCAAAATTCCAGCATATATAGTCATTTTCTCATTAGGACAAAACCTCAAAAAAGTAATTTCTACCTTTTTAATAATTTTTTACAAGTTCTGATATGCTGTACAATGTTTTGTCTGAGGTGCACTGACAGAACATATCATTCACAGTGATTGCTAGCATCCTGTCAGCTCATTTCAATGTTGTCAAAGTCAATTATCCATTGCAAAGATGGTTGGTCCAGCTGTCATTGACCAGAAGTAACTGAATTGAACAATATGAGCATTTGACACAAGATTGCAAAGCCTTGAAGCCAGTTCACAGACTATAAGACTTTCATGCTTAACTGAAAAATATTGGTGTAAATAGTATTAATCTGAACACATGCCAGTTGTGGAGACCACAAAGGAAGTGCGTGACCCTGAATGATTATTAGATTAAAGCCAATGTAATCTTTAATTCCACAGATAAAAGTGAAAACCATGTTAATTTTCAGAGATATTTCATAACTGTTTGATTAGTACTTATCATTTGAACATTTTTGCGTATGCTTTAAAATGGTCAAAAGAATTATCCAATCTGATTAAGATAGATATCAAGGTAAATGAAATAGTCTCAGCATGGTAACTGACCAATTATTTATTAATGTCTCCAATTATATTTATATGTTTGTATAGTGTTCACAAGGAGAAATAAAGATAGGTTGAAATGAAGAATCCTTTACAGAACTCCTATTTAATCAATATAAACAACATTTATTTGTTTATTTAAACAACATAAAACTTAAATATTCCGGTTTAAGATTCTTAGTAGCCAAAATGATCAGATTTCACGGTTCTTTCCTAGATCCATGCTTTAAAAATATGTGGGAGAAGAGGAGCTAAGAGTGGGTAAAAAGCAGTAGTAAAGCAGATACTCCTTACCTATTTGCATCCCCAGTGAAATGTATTTACTTCAGTATGTGCTGGACGGACGATGGGAAAGCCATAGCTATTGTTTACCTTGACTTCAGCAAGGCTTTTGACACAGTCTCCCATAACATCCTTATAGGAAAGCTCCAAAAGTATGGATTGGAGGACTGGACAGTGAGGTGGATTGAGAACTGACTGGATGGCAGAGTTCAAAGGGCAGTGATAAGTGGGGCCAAATCTAATTGAAGGTCTGTGGCCAGTGGTGTCCTTCAGGGGTCAGTGGTGTTCAACTTGTTCAACAATGACTTGGAGGAGGGGACACAGTTCACCCTGAGGAAGTCTGTGGATGGTATCAAACTGAGTGTAGTGGTTGACACTCCTGAGGGCTGTGCTGCCATTCAGAGGGACCTAGACAGGGTAGAGAATTGGGCAGAGAGGAACCTCCTGAGGTTCAACAAGGACAAGTGCAGCACCAGTACAGATTAGGGACTGACCCGCTGGAAAGCAACTCTGCAGAGAGGGATTTAGTAGTTCTGGTTGACAATTTAACCATGAATCAGCAATTTGTCCTTGTGGCCAAGAAGGCCAATGGGATCCTGGCCTGCATAAGGAATAGTGTTGCCAGCAGGTGGAGGGAGGGGATCCTCCCTCTCTACTCAGCTCTGGTGAGGCCGCCCCTGGAGTACTGTGAACAGTTCTGGGCTCCACAGCATGAGAGGGATGTGGAAATTCTAGAAAGGGTCAAACGCAGAGTGACAAAGATGTTCAAGGGACTGAAGCATCTATCTTATGAGGAACTACTAAGTGAGTCTTGGTCTGTTCAGCCTAGAGAAGAGAAGATTGAGAGGAGATCTGATCAATATGCATAAGGACCTGAGGAGAGAATGTAGGGAGGATAGGGCCAAACTCTTCTCAATGGTGGCCAGTGATAGGACAGGGAGTAATGGGTTGAAACACAGGAAGTTTCATCTCCATATGAGGAAGAACTTTTTTACTGTGAAGATGACAGAGCCCTGGAACAGGCTTCCCAGGGAGGTTGTAGAGTCTCTTTTTCTGGAGATCTTCAAAACCTGTCTGAATGCCACCCTGTGCCACGTGCTCTAGGTGTCTCTGCTTGAGCTGGGTGTTTGGACTAGGTGATGTCTAGATATCCCTTCCAACCTTAACCATTCTGTGATTCTGTGTGCGACACTTCATTTTTTTTTAAAGTATAAACAGTAGTCTGGAGGAGCTTTTGTCTGACTAGTTTAGGTTCATTTTCTGAAGTGCGTTCCTGAACAACTCATGATTTGAACATGAACAACTCATCCTTACTTGGGCAAGGGGTTTGGACTAGATGAGCTCTAGACGTTTCTTCTAACCTCAACCATTCCGTGATTCTGTGATTTGCATAATTTACCAAAATCACGACACCTTCATCCTCCCTGCAGCAATACTTCTATTAAATACCTTTTTTCTGAGTACTTAAATCTCCTCTGGATAGACCCTCTTCATCCTGATTTTTATCACTAAGACAGTTAGTTGAATGTTCGCATGTGGCACATTTAAGATTTCTTTCTCTGCCTGAGGGAAACATACACTCCTAGATCAAGGGCACTGTCAGTCCCCTCTTTTGAAACTGTTCCATTTTTCAAGCAATAATCAAAGACAGTTGGACCAAAGACAGAAAGAAAGGGACAGAATATGCATTTGTGAATATGTGTGACTTTCTAGCTTACTTATTAAAACTGTGATTCAGAGGAAAAGAAGACATTTCTGCTTTAGTTTCTGTTCCAGTAATTTTGTTTGTTCTTTCTTTCTTTCTTTTTTGCTGTTGCTGTTGTTTGATTATTTGTTTTGTTTTATTACTTTTATTTTGGTATTTTTATTGTGAAATCATATAATATATTTTAGAGCAGGGCTTTCCATCAGTTTATTTTCAGTAATGCAAAAGAAAGGTTTCTGATACTTTGCCTCTTGTTGCAGTTTGAAGGTGGGGGACTAATATAGTAAGAGAGAAATCCCCCTGTGTGGGAACATATCTAAGAGTCGGAGGCTTTCCCATGGGAAGCAACTACGAAGTACTGAGCTAAAGAAGATAGTGGATACTCCCTGATCTGACCTGAAAGGTCCTTGAACAGCAAGCATGAGAAAGTTGGGTGAGACGGAGCTGTAATTAAGCTTGTCAGTGTGAAAGAGGTACTTGTGCACAAACCAATGGTGTGAATGCATGCCCGTTATCCACAACCAACCAAATGTAGTAGAAGATGCATGGACAGTAGCATGCAGCCAATCGTAGCGTATGTGTATGTGTGGCTAAAGAGCTTGCGGAAGTGTACTAGATATATAGAGAGGGCTGTAACGTGGAATAAAGCGATTTCTGCTTGATTCATATTGAAGCCTTCAGGAGTCATGTCTGGCATCTCGCACCCCTGCATTCCAGCTGGTCCTCAAGTGTTAGAGGGACTAGGGGTGGCTGGACTCATCTCTTAGTAGGGATAACAAATACTGTGGTAATTACAGGTCCAAGTCTGGCAGCACTGGATTCATGAATAGTCTCTCAACTACAAGTCCAACTGCCTTCCAAACAAATAGTTGAGTTCATGAATAGCACAGTTTATTCAAATGCAGCATTTACAAAGCCAATTTTCGATGTCAGTACAGGACATTCTCTACTACAGTGTGGGCCTCTTGGTTAACTTCTAGGATACCAATGAGCAATCACTCACCCAAGAAGATAGGAGAGGGCTCTCAGTCTCGAGGAGTCTCCTCACGTGGTGTCCCAACCTGAGGGGAGAAAAGGGGATTCTCTAATTTCCCCTTTCTTGAGCAATTTTCACATAACTCTTACTGGCTCAGCTGCCACAGAACATGAATATACAAACCAAGTCTTAATGAGAACCTAAAACTCAGAAGAATTTCTGAATCACAAAACAAGTCAGGCAGATTCACTTTTAACTTACCTTTCTGACCAGATTAATCTGGTCAGATTTTTTTGGAATGTGTAGTGTTTTCTAAAGTAATGATACAGAGGCTTTATAACTTATCCATAACATAATATATTTAAAAAGAAGAATGATTTTAAAACAACTTTCTTTTAAATAAAGTCATAAATCTGAGTTCTGTTTAAACCACTTTGATTAGGTCTTTTGGACAACATAGGACATGTAGGACAATCAGACAACAAGCTAAATCTGCAGATACTGACCGACACCCAAGAGAATTAGATGTTGGTCAATAAACTCTATGAATGATGCATTGAACTCCTGTTGGACATGCACAGAAAAGGAGAACAAGATGTCTATAGCAATGTAACTAACTAACTAAATAAATAAAAAGGCTTGTCCAGGGTTTGGTGCCATTAAATAGCAGCTTTGAAAATGGCAGTTTTCAATGTCAGTGACCAAAGTTAGAATAAATTGGAATGTAAATGTCTTTGATCTTTTGTACTGCTAGCTCCTGATGTATTTAAAATCAAACCCCTAAAATCTTTCACCTCTGATGTGACAACCATTAAAATGATGAAGAGGTATACCCTTTTCACTTATTATTAGATAGCACAAATTTGTGACAGCTACAAGTGAAAAGTTGTAAATCTATCTTTTGAAAGCTGATAAATAAATAAAACTCATAAGTCTGCCCAGCTGACATGGTTTCTGAGATGATGTCAATAGAAAAAAAAGTAGCAGAGGTAAAGAAAAATTGGCATGAATTATTTGGTTAAGTGTGGAAGATAAAAAAGATGTTTTCCTTAATAAAAAAATATTTTTTCTTCTTAATAACTATTTTTTCTTATTTTTTAAAAAAATAATTTTAATAATAAAAATCGTTAACAAAAATAAATAAAAAACTAATCTAGTAAGTCCTTTGAAAATTCTAATAACAAATCTAGAAAATCTTAAGAAGCACCTTTTTTCCTCGACATTATCTGAAGGTTATTATTTGAATATAAGAAATCAGTTATTTTTTTATATAGAAAAACTGAGTAGTCATGGAATTGCACGTATTTGTTATGAATTATTTGCAAAACTCATAGAGCTTCTGAAGAAAGAATAAATTCTTCAATGGAAGAAAGCTTTATACATATCACATATAGTTTAAAATATGTGCTACAATAATCCAGTGTCAGTACTAGGATAACTAGATGATTGTCAACAATTTAGGGACTACAGAAAAACAGCTTTTGTCTTGTAGATAATTCCAAGAGCTTTCATTGAGTGCATTTAATCCCAAATAATAAAATTTGAAAACAAAACAAAAAAAAAATCTAAATTCAAATTCTATTGAAATCAAAAACAATTTGACAGGTTAGTGGGCACTCAGTTAAGCCCAGTAGTAAGAGCACATAATTAACACCTCCATGCAACAGATCCTCCTTCTGTAAACATATACTGTAAATATAGAGTAAGTGAAACTCCTTGCATCAGTTAGCTCAAAAATATTCAAATAAAGTGAATTGGAGGCAAAGAATACGACTAAGAAAGCTGAAACAGAAGAAGGTGAAATCATTCGTCCATGAATAGGAGCTCAGTAGGAAAACTGGTAGTAGAATGCCAACACCTCTCTTCTGTGGCTCTGCAGCTGCCCATTCTGTAAATTGGAGGCTTAATGTCACAGTCAGCAAACTCCTGTTAAAAAAAGAGTCATAAAATAATATATACTCCGGAAGACACATATCAGTCTAATGCTTACCTATCTAGAATGAATGTGAAACCATGTAATGGGAAAATAATCTGATGCCAGTAGTTAAAGTAGAGTTTTACTCCTGAAGATTTTAACTTCCCTCCAACCCCCAAAGTGTTCCTTCAAAAGACTTCTTCAAATCCATTCTTCTGAGACAAAGGTAATGGATACTGAAAGGATACTGATTCACTGAAAGAAAAATATATTTAATAAAAATACAAACAAAAGAAAAAATAGAAAAAGAGAGCAGCCTAGTGAGTAGGGGGATGAAATAAAAAGAAAGAATAAAACTTAAATGGAATAATGAAATTTCTTTCAGGAAAGAAATACATCTAAATAGAATATTTTTTCCAGTAGGTGTATCCTTTGTAATTTTAATAACAAAGCAAAAAAAAAAAAACCCAGAAACAAACAAAAAAGGCAACAGACATTGAGTGATTATTACAATTATTACTTCCACTGATAATGAGGATCTAGTCACATTGTGAAGAATCACATTTACTGTTACTTTCATTTATTTGGGAACATATTTCTTAAGCACAACTTTAGTCTGAACTTTGATTGAGTCTCGAAATTTAAAAACATGATAGCTAAGTAAGAGGAAGACTTTTTTACTCGCTTTAAGAGCTTAAAGCTGGCTTGGGCCATCCATAATTATAATAAAGGAATAATTCCAGATATATCATCTTCTTATCATCAAGAACTTTGAATGTTTATCTTGTGTGCCATACTTTCAAAACTCAACATATCTGGACTCTTGTGTACTAGGAGATCTAAAAAGTTGCATGCAAAGTTTGTGTTTCCTTTGTTCTGCTTTTTGCAAAGCCTCTAGCATTTGAATTTACTATTTGTGAAGAATAAAAAGGCTGGATTCATTAGTAATAAATAAGGCACAGAATTTATGGGAGACTTTCAGATCTTTAGGGTGGCAGCCAGAGAGAAGGGTAGATACTGAAAAGGTGTATCTAAATGCGCCAGTCACCATTGTTAGATAAATTGTGCACAACCTCTCCATCTTGTCCTGAAGGTCAGAGAGAAAAGGTGAGAAAATCTCTTTAAGACAGCTTTAGAGCAAACTCGACCTTGAACACACCTTTTGTCTTCTGTGACTGGTAATTTCATTAATTGATTAACAGACACCTTTCACTGCAGTGTCCTAGTGTCACCAATATCCTAGAATTTGTGACCTAGGATGGTTGTCTGATGACAGAAAGATGATGAGGAAATATTGTTACTCCATTTACATTGCTATATGAGCTATTTCATTAAACCACATTTTAAAACTTACATACTCATATTTGGGTAATGGAGACTGAAATAAGCTTCTCTAAATGAGATTTCTGTATAAAACACTTCAATGGATTCTGGCCTCTGGTCTTGACTAGAAAATGACTTTACAGAGGAAATGACCTGATAACATTCAGTTTAGACAGCTAAACCACCTGGGCAGAATTTTTTCCATCAAATAGTAGACAGATCTCTGTGAAGGCATCCGATGACCAAATAACTTCCTTCTTCCTTTTCCAAGTATTTGTGTCAAATAATGCAATATCTGCATTTTATTCTGTAAGAAGAATTTATTGTGTTCTTTTTCAGATAGCTGAATGTTGAAAGCTCTTGATCCCTTTCATTATTTTTCTACCTGATCGTAACAAAATGTAATCAAAGAAATGTTTGGAAAAAAAGTCTAACTTCCAATCAATTTTTTTTTCTATATTGACTCCCATTCTTTAAAGTATAACTTTAAAGTATAACTTTGAGAAAAATTAGCATACCAAAACTTGAGCCTTTCATCTTCAGGTGAGGTTTAAACTTTGCTTTAATTCTCATCTTTAAAGGATTAATTTCTGCAGAGTCTAATTTGTCTTTGTTTTTTCTCTCTTTTTTCAGCATAATTTTTTCTTTCTCTCACAATTCTACTGGTTGACAACAATATATATATTTATGTGTATTTATGATATTTATATTTCGAATGTGAAGCGCAGGAGGACGGCTTGGGCTTAGGTATACATAATCTCAGAGCTAATTTTTATAAGAGCAGAGAAGAAAGAAGAGAGAGCTTGCATATCACAGACACCTTATAATCTTGTTCATAAGACGTGTAACTTTGTTATGTGCTTTTTATGGTTATCATACAATGATGCTCTAACTTAAGAGAGCATCTGCCTTTGCAGTGACACACAGGTCACTATAGGAGCAGAGAGGTTGAGGAATCATTCATGTGTGCTCACTCATTTGTCTAAGTTATACAAACATACTGATATAATCCCAGTAAAATTAACTGAGGCTTTTTTTTTTTTTTTTGAAAAATAATCCAGGATTTCCACTGATGGAGGGCACAGTGTGGGCACTAAAAGAAGATTTTTCATAGAAGAGTTTTTAAAAGAGTTTTCTTCTTCTTCCTATTTAAAACAAGCCTGAAAGGCAGTATCTTGGCTGTATCTTTGGCTTCTCGAAAATCTGATGAAAAAGCATGTCTATACATGTATACGTTTTATACCTATGGGAGGAGTGGTTCTCTGAATTTCTGACTGACTGCTTCACTACTTACTAGAGCTTGGAGAACTACCTCTGTACAAAATTGCTTGCTTATTTTCTTGATAATGCTGTTTTTTTTTTTCCCTAGTGAATGCAGATGAATCTACCATATCTGCAGGCATATCATTTACAGTTTTTCTTTCCTGATACTTAATCTTGTGAAATACAGTAAAAAGATTGCCATGTGACGAGATAAATAAGAAAAATATGCATTAACAACCAAAGATAGAACTATTCATAGAGAAAAAAGCTAAACAACTGATTTTATCACCTGAAGCTTGAAGAAGATCTAAAACCTTTACAAATATCCCAGGACAGTGGAAAAAGAATTTAGGAAAGCTAAAAGGGAAATAACTTTATACGTTCCTTACCTAAGTCTTAGCAACTCCTAAAGTGTTCGGTGTTTTGCTTAAAAAAATCTCTTGCAAAAAAAAAATCTTCAAAAAAGAATATTATCCTTTTTTATTATCTATTATATTAAATTATCCACCAATATTATCCTTTGTATTTTATAACATATACCTGAATACAGACATAGATAAATACAGCTCACAGAGAGAGGAAAAAATTACCCAATCCCATAAGTAAATACAGTATGGGGATTAAGTCAAAAGGAGTGATAAATACTCTAGTTCTAAATAATGACTCCATAAGGAGTTATCCTAAAACAGTGAAAAATTCTATCTTCAAATCACTTGTTTTGCCATAGTCATTTATCAAATAATAAAAGTATTTGACTGCAGCTCTAACATAAGTGCTTTTTAAATTATTTTTTGCCAAAATAATTTTGCTTTAATGAAAATATGCTTAGTGACATTAAATTTCAGTATCTCCTTTCAAATCTAGTCTCATAGTCTGAGCATTCAGGAAGTTGAAAATAAGATTCAGTTCATTTCTAGAGAAGGTCTAGAAATGTCTAAACTGAAAGCTTCATCAGAAAGATCATTCTCATCATCTCTCTCCACTTAATAAAATGTTTGCGCTAAAAGATGTTTGTAACAGGAATGGCATAGCCAAAAAAAAAAAAAAATCCAAATTATGCTTCTCTTAAATGTAATGCTCATAAGAAATACATGAAATCAGTTCAAATATTTTGAGCCTTTTCTAAAGATCCAAATTGGCTTCTTCTCTTTCAGCTATGTTTTATGACCATAGTGATTCTCCCAAGCTCAGTGGATAATGATTTAAATTATGTTAAAAAAAAAATGACAACTGAATATCTGATATCTCAAGACAACATGCCAGCTTTTCTTGGTCTTATTTTTTTTGTGATGAAGTGTTTTAAATGCTGAATTTCCTAGCAACAGGTGAATATCCCAGATGAATGAATTGGTTCTAATTGTATTCTTTCATTTATATCACTTTATTTTCAGTAAAGTACTGAAAGGAAAATATTTCATTAAATACAGCATGATACCTATTCTGATCATTGCTTCATTAATTTAAAATATATATATATATATTGGAGATTTTGGATTATAGTAAAACTCTTTTTTTTTTCTCTCTCCATCCCTGCTTTCTTCTAATTTTGACTTCAATGTTTGAACTGGAAAATTAATTCTTCTCAGACCCTTTCTTCTCCATTTCATATCTTCACTCCAGTCTTTCTGTTTTGCCTCTATGTAATATTTTGTAAAGCCTTAGGTTGACATCTGTGCTAGTACAGATGCTGTCATGATTTTGGTCTTCAAATGTTTTCCATTTTCAAAGTATCTGACAAATGTAAAGTTCTGTATTATTCTCCTAGAGAAAAATATATGTGATTGAAGAAAATTATAATGGCATCTCAAATTCATACAGTAGGTGACAGGAATGAATGAAAGAACGAGATGAACTTTCCTATAGCATTTCAAAATTCTAAGTTTTTTTTTTTTTTTTTCCTATTCTTTGAACCTTGCAGACTTGAAAATTCATCATATTTCTGATTTGGTTTTCTTTTTGTTTCCTTTCTTCTACTAAGTCTGGTGATTAAGCCTTAAATGTATATACTTGTTACTGCTCTATAAAAGTGCCCGCGGGTTTGCACCCATATAGACTCCCTGTAGGGAACATGATATGGAAATTTAGGACAAAAATAACGTAATGATAAAGCATTCCTAAGTCCCAAAAGACCCAAATGACACATCTCTAGGTTTGTCCAGAAGTTCAGCAAGCTAGACACGGTGCAATGGTACATTGACTGCAAAGGCAACCAACAAGCTCCTTTGCTGTACAGAATCACCACCAGTATATCAAGGAAAATGATTTTCCCTTTCTACTCTGCTCTTATCAGACTTCATCTAGAATACTGCATCCCATTTTGGACCCCATAGGACAATAAACTGGAACAAATTCAGTGGAGGGCCACTGATCGCTTTAGCAGTACTGGGTAGCAGTCTGTAATCAGATATAAATGGAAGTTAAAGGAAATGTAGCCAGGTTCTTCACAGTAAAGCGTAGTGGGCAGACTAGGTGTAGATAAACACCCATAAATTGAAAGACTTATCCTCAGATTATAAAAAGAGTTTTCCCCTATGAGGACAGTCAGTGGAACAGGCTGCCTAGAGACTTTGTCCTGTTTGTCTGCACCTTTGGAGTCTTTCAAGACCTGCATGTTCTGACCTCACAGCTGGCCCTGCTCTGATGAGATTGTATTTAACCTGAACTATCACAACCTATCACGAATTATGATCAAAGTTGTCGGAGGCATAAGGCACTGGTATGACTTGGTGCTTCAGCAGTGGGTGCCCAGCTTTGCTTTTCTGGAAAAATAAGCACAATTTCTGGGCAATGCAAAAAACTCAGAGACTCACTGCGGATACCTGTGACTTAAAAAAATTTGTTAGCATGGCTTCTAGGGAGAATATAAAAATAAATAAGGGTTTAGGCTTATGTGGTAAGTTGTAATTATTTAAGAAAAGAATAATAACTGACCTATATTAAAATAAAATAAAATAAAATAAAATAAAATAAAATAAAATAAAATAAAATAAAATAAAATAAAATAAAATAAAA
>JAWLRI010000001.1:12154114-12175416 GCA_034781795.1 Crypturellus tataupa
AATAAAATAAAATAAAATAAAATAAAATAAAATAAAATAAAATAAAATAAAATAAAATAAAATAAAATAAGAGTTGTCAGAGTTGTTGGCATTACTGAGGCACAGAGGCATACAACAAGCAGAAGTAAGGAACTACAAATATTTTCTAGCAGTGGACCCGGAAAGAGGTCTTTTTTTTTCAAATTTTATTTATCAAAAAGAAAATACTGTATTATAAAACTACATAAAAGGAACTAGTGTCTTGAAGAAGCCTTCATAGCATTTGGTGGCTATCAAGAGAAAAACATAACGAATAAGCAGATTATTAAATAGTATTTGTTATGATAAAATGTTCTACATGAAACTACAGCACTTTTATTGTACTTCCAGTGCTTAGTGTAAGGCGATAAAGACTTTTGTGATATTTGCTTAAACTCCCTATATTTATCCTGAAACCATGGGATCAGTCTCTTAAAAATAAAAACAAAATTCTTCACCTAATTAACCCAATCTAATTAAATACATTTTAGAGCATTGTGAAAGACTTACTTTTGCTTTTTCTTTAAAGAAAAAAAGAAAAAGAAAAAAAATTGGAACCTCTCATCTGGAGAACTATCATTAATGAAACTATGACTTAAACAGATCTTACAAAGCTTTTCTCTAAATCCTACTAGAGATTGCTAATTTAATCATAGATTGACATCAAAGTTAAAAAATAATAATAGTAAAAAAGTCTATCTGTGAATAGTTTGTTTACTCTCAAAAGATTATTTTATGTGGATGCCGTAGAAAACCATGATTTTTGAGAAGCATTACTGTTAAATATCTCCTACTGCTTTATATAAAGGAACGTTCTGTAACAGCAGAAAACTGATGTCAGCTCTTTGAAAGATTATTCAAAATCTCTTTTTCAACCAGATACTCTAAAATAGAAAAGTTGATGCCACATTCTATTATACATCTATGATTGCACTCGTTTCCCAACAGAGGGAAAAGCTTTTAATGTCAAGCTACACAGTTTGGTTTATGAACAAAAGATTTTTTGAAAAACCTAGCCATCCCCCAAAATCATACTGTAAGAAGTTGCTTTCACTTAACATTAGACTGCAGATGGTACTATCATCTGAGCTGAGATAGTGCATACAGACTGTGATATGCCTTGTTCTAGTAGGGTCAGTCAAACAATGTTGTATAACTGCCTCAGCCCACTGACAAAAAGACAAAATTATGTGTTTAAATGCTACATCAAATCTAATCAAATGCTACACCATGTGTGGATAGGAAATAAATTAAGTCCTATACACTGAGGTCTAATGAAAGAAATTCTACTTACTGTTATCCTTTAATATATAATGGAAGATGCCTCAAAATATCTTACGGGAGACTTCCTTTAACTGTGTTATAGCATAGAAGTTGTTTAGCAAAATACATTGCAAAGCTAGGACTGCAGCTAATTTAAATGAGTCCGACTGGTAATGCAAATGTGTTTAGTATTTTAGAATGGCTAATTAGGACTAGCTAGTAGTCCTGTAAATAGGAATATTTTCATACTTTTATGCACCATTTTGTGTCATTGCACAAGTAAAAAATCAGTTGCTAGATTATCAGTCTCTACTTTTTGCCTATACTGAAGCTAAGACATTTTACACTACATGAGGAGCTGGATTTTATTTTTACTAAATATGGCAGTGGGTGTAATAGGAGAAAAAAAATCTTGTTCAGTATTAGAAGTAGCACTAGAAGGTGCACACAATAGTGTGCATTAGTCCAGTTGATGCTACAAGCTACTATTCTGTAAGAATACATAACTAGACCTACATTAAGGTTCTCTACCAGTTCTCTGGCTCATTTTGAGGCGCCGTGTAATGAGGGTATTCACACAAGACAGATTGTAAGCTCTTCAGTTCTACTTGTTGTCAACCAAAGAAAAAAATGCAGATAAGCTTAAAAATAAGTATTTATATTCAGAATAATTCTTGTGTGGATGTTGAGCTTAAGGAATATTAAATAACACTAGTGTAATCTAAACAGAAACAACTGTTTTCATATATTTTATTCTGATGTAAATATATATAATGAAAAATTTGATTATGATGCAGAAATACTCATTTTTATAAAAAAGAGTTTGAGGCTCTTATTGAATCAAGAAAAAAATATTTACCTTCCATCTGAGGATCTTTGAAAATAAAATAAAACAATGGAAATCATAAATAAGAATTAAGCATTAATCCTAAATATGTAAGTCTGAAATAATTACATTTTACTTATCATCTTACAAATTCATACATTTTCCAGTGTTTCTACCAAGCAAAAAACATAAAAGAATCAGTTCATCTGATGTAACACTATACACTTAACCCTAAGTCCAATAATAACAAGATATTTTGGTGAAAATATGTCTCTCTTTTGCTCTGTAGCTTTTTCCAACTCTATATTTGGCATTTGATCACTAATTAAATACTCATGCCCGCATCTTTTAATTCCTGGGTGAATGAAGGTTTCTAAATGTCAGGCTTAGTGAACAATTTATGTTGTATGACAAAGCGGAGCTTCAGCTTCCTTATCCCTAGTTACTTTATTGACTGAAAACACTGCAGTGGAAATTTTAATTTTATATTCAAAACCTCTCTATTAAATAAGGATGGTCTGTGTCATCCTCGGCATGTATATCAACAAATGTGTTGGTGAAAGTATGCAGGTGAAAAACTATCACTGAGCGAATGTGAAATGTGATTTCACATTTTTCACAGTCAAAAGTGCATCTTGCATCTTTTAAAGATTTATAAATGATTCTCAAGCACTGAAGCACTCAGACAAGTTACATAAATTGATAACAGATGAGTATTTTTTTTTTTTTTTTTATAAAAGAATCATTTTGGTTGCTTTCAATTAATTAATTAATTGTCACTCCTTTGAGTTTTAGAGGTCTTCTTTTGAAGGAAAGATGGCTGTATGGTTACACAGTTCTAAACATCTTGAGCTCAGAGATGCATTTTCTGCCATGAGTAGTGTTAGTATGGGAGGAAGGCAATGGTAATGCTACAGCCCATTCATTTCAATTCAATTCAATTCTCATGAACTTCTAAATTTGCAACTGTCTTATATACTACAAATGCTTATATTGTTGCCCTCTCTTGTTTGAGGTCTTGTTTTGGTACATTGATTCATGAATATTACATCAAATTGAGCATGTATAATTTTTATATCTTGTCAGATATATGGATTACATGTTTTTAGTCCACTTTTTTAACATTCCTCTAATTTTTTTTGACTTTTCTTACTTTAGCTATAGTATCTTTTGTAGCACTGTAATAACATTTTCACCTCATATAAAAAATGCTTTGCATCATCAAAGAAATTTGTAAACAGTAACTGAGTAATCTGAAGCACTGCAAATGAACTTGCATTTGTGCTGCTTCATCCAGATCATTAATAAAGTACATGCTAAATATAATGAGATTGAACACTGCTTCCTACACTGCCCTAAGTAAATATTTTTCAGCTATTTACCACACCATCTTTATCAATACTTAGTCAAGGCTCAGGTCTGTAAAGTTATTTTCACATCTAAGATTCTCTGAATTATTCTTGGTTTCCAATACATGAAGAAAACTACTAAATCCTGGAATCCACACAAATTCTTACCTCCTTCATGAATTTGGTAAATCCATCAACTTTGAGCAGTTCTGTCCTACATCTTCTATACTCTGATTGGGATGAATTGGGCCAAGATTTCTCCAGCTATACGTGCATACACACACACTTAACATATATCTTTAAAAAATACATATTTGAATTACCTTTCCACTTATTAAAATGGTTATTGGAAATAATCAAATATGAATATCTCTTATCTTAAATCAATGATTTTTCACTGTATTACACCTTTTTAGTTCATTTATATTTTAGTCATATGTAAACTCAGACTGCAATTCTGTTCATTCTCCTGGTATCTTTCTTAGTAGCTCTAGTAAGAGATTTTTCAGCAAAGAATTCTGCAGTAACTTTCCTTAAAGTTGGAACAAATGCCATATTCCTGCCAAAACTGTTTTGTTTGTTCTAAACGTCATGTTAATTCTAGTCTTCTTTCCTCCACATAATTATTAATGTCTCAGAATCATAATCCAAACACTTTTTTCTTTTAAGAAAATTTCCCCTAATGTATATGACTTTGAAAAATGGCAATGCATAGGAGGCTTGAAATAGAAGATTATTGGTAATCAATATTATTTGTAATCAATATTTTTTTCTATTTCTGTTTTTCTATGTGCATGACCATGCCTCATTTCTTAGCCAACGCAAAATCAATCTTTTTCAAATCTCTTTTTACATAGTTGTATAAAATTACTTCCATTCCTAACTGTCAATTTAAAATTTATCTTTAAAACAGGCCCTTGCATCACCTCTAATCAGGAAGTGTATTTCCCTTATTCTCTTTTCATATGTCTATATATTCATAGGAGTATTAATCTTGCACTGTCTTCCCAACCTTGTTAGCACATTCTTTGCAGGCAGTCCATCTGCTCTTCACACTTTTTATGAGGCTCACTTTTATTAATTCTTTAGTAAAGCCTTTCTATTATTATATACATTAATCAGTTCTGCAGTAATATCTACAATCCCCATATGCTGATTCCATTTTAAAGAGAATATTGGCACTGGCATACATCTGCAGAGCAAGTGATCTGTCGACATGTAGCAACAGTACAAAATAGGTAGAAGTGGTGCAAGTTCCACTAATATGTTTCAAACTTTGTCTGGAAGCATTACAGAGAGTCACAGCAGATCACTTTTGCCTAAATATTTTGGGCTCATCTAATTCCATCAAAGGTTGCCAATGAAAGTTTAATATATTTTTCTGCAATGCGAAATCTTATCCAGAAGTAGATAGAGTATATCATTTATTCATTTCTCATAGGTCATCAAACACTCGTTAGACAGTATTGACTGTGGGACACTGCTGATCTTGCTTGGATTAAGACTGGCAAATTACAGATGAAAGGTTCTGTATCTCAGATGAATTGACTTTAGTGTTCTTTTGTTATATTTTTTTCTAAGATCATCATGACAGTATTGCTTTCTGAATATGTGTTTTCTCAAGGGCATAGGATTCAGTGAACAAAAAAGTCTGGGATGAGTTTCAATTCACAATGTACGTATGTAGGGAAAGGCAAAAAAACCCACCACCACCTTAAAAGGAAGATTGAAAGTGTGCATGTACTTTCTGCATTTTTGCATTTTGACTTTTTTCATTCATTTTTTTTTTCTTTCTTGCTCTTTAGTACTGAAAATCATTGCAAATCTAGAATATATCCAAAATTTGAGTCAAGAAGAGGAACAGTATTTTCAGGCATCTTTCAGCTGAAATTGTTTGGAATATAGACAATATATAAATGGAAAAAATATATCTTGTATTTTTTACACAGAATGGAACTAAACCATCCACATATTTCAAAGTACTCTTTATAATGTACTAGACTAGTAGGTGCATGATTAAAATAATGCTGTTTTTATTTTCAGTGTTATTTCTCATTAATCCTAACCTTTTCATGAAAAATTATCTTGAAAGTGACTCTGTCTTTCACATGCTACATTATGTGCAACTTAGTTCTCCAGGACATTGCAAACATTTCTTAAATTTACTGTGGTAGATTATATTTCACATATTTTAGGTGAGAAGAAATCTTGAAATTAAATTATACTGGAAGAGTGAATTACTATTTTCCAAAGCAACAAACCTGCTTCTACTTCATTTATCCCTGATTAAAAACAATAGAAGTGTTCCTGTTTTCAATTTTTGAATTAAGATAACTAGCTCTTATATTTAAAATAAAGTATATTATACTTTTAAATGTGTTGTTATTGTATATTTTATTTATAGGACAGAAAAAGCTGACTAGGAAAGCATCTTTTTCAAAACATCTTTTTTAATCTTTAATTAATTATTTAATTTAAAACTGAAAAGGTCTTTAAATATGACATCTTTATATTCTATAATCATCCATATTATATGCCATGCTATTATAAAATGTCAGAGGAAAATCAGAGACTTATAAATTAGGTTGAGAAGCGTACTGATTTTGATTTTATTCAAAGGATTTAAAATACACCACTGACATGTAGTTACAAAACAAGGTGAAATCTCCAAAACTATAAATGACTTTGTTTCTATCTACAGTTTCATGTTCACATAAAACTAACTCATGGAACAAAATTATCTGTAATTATCCATAATCCATTAAAGTTAATGATTTAATCATAATCATTATTATTATAATTAATTACAATATATCCATAATCATCCAGACAGTTGGGAGTAATTATTAGCACCATGAGTTACATTTTGAACATTGTAATTTAGTTTGGTTCTAATTATACAAAAGTATCTGCAATAAGTAAAAACTTCTCATTAATCTATTTAGATTATTGCACAAAACCATACTATATCAGTAAGTAGACATTTCACAAAATAGTTGTATTTCTTAATAAATATCTTTTCATATTATTGTACTTTATCTTTTCTTCAGTCTTCTGTTTTTTTAATTTTATTTCATTCAGGTAGGAATGAACTTTTTTTGGAGATCTTGTATGAGCTATTTAGCTCTACTGAAAAAACGTATTTTTGAAAAGGTCTTTTTTTTAATCTATGGATATTTTACCTATACATACAGGATATTTTAGATATTTTATTACCTAAAATATCTTGAGATCCATTTTTCATACTTAAATGAAGAAAAATATTGAAGACAGATATAGAAATTTGCCATAAATAAAATGTTAATCAGTTTGCTCTTGCCTGCAATGTATGACCTTGTTGTTGACCTCATATTTTTGTAATTGTTACTAAAGTGCTTTCAAAAAAGAATACAATATAATGATATTCCAGTTTGTACCTCTTCTAAAGAGTCATAAGTCTTCCCAAAAGCATTTTAAAGAAAAAGATATTCTATACCATGAACTTGAGTCTTAAAAAGAATAAAAGATGAAAATATTTTTTTGTGCTTTAAAAAGTTATAGTTAGAGCTCTGTCAGATTTAGAGGTAAGAAATTGCTCTCCTGGGTTAAATTAGATCCTGCCGCAAATTATAGCATGTAACAGATGCTTAGGGAAAAGCAGAAAAACAAAGATTAATGCAGAATTGATCTTCTAGTCTACCAGTATCCCAAAGTTTGACCTCTGACAGGTTAGGGATTTCTTAGGACTGACTAGTTGGAGAGCATCTCTGCAAAGAACTTGGGAGTTTTGGTGGGCAATGAGTTCACCATGAACTACCAATGCACCCTTATGGCTAAGAAGGACAACAGCCCATCCTGAGTTTCATTAAGAAGAACACAGTCAACAGGTCAAGGACAGTAATCCTCTATTCAACCCTGGTGAGGTTACCTCTTGAGAACTCCATCCAGTTCTGGAGAGACATGGAGCTCCTGGAACAAATCCTACACAGGTCTATTAAGATGACAAAGGAACTGTAGCATCTCTTATATGACAAAAGGCTTAGAAAGTTGGAGTTCTTCAGATGGAGAAAAGACGACCGAGAGGGAAAATTACCAATACGTGTAAGTATCTGAAGGGAAGAAGCAGAGAGGATGGGGACAGACTCTTTACACTGGTCCCAGGGACAGGATGAGAGGCAATGGGCACAAGCGGAAACACAAAAATCTTCTGTCTGAACAGGGGGAAAAACTTGTTTGTTGTAAGAATATTGTAACAGAGCACTGGGACAAGTTGCCCAGAGAAGCTCTGGAATCCCTTTTCATCAAGATATTAAAAAGCTGCCTGGAGACACCATTCTGGGCAATGTGCTCTAGGTGGCCTATCTTGAGTGAGATGTGGATCAGATGATCTTCAGAAGATTCTTCCAACCTCAATCATTCTATGATTCTGTAATCTCTGAGCTGAAGATCACATTCAAATGATGTGCTTTATGTCCTTGATGGACATGTGATCTGTTTTAAGTTCATTACATTTTTGCTTTCTTCAGTATTCTGTGCCAATAATTTCGGCAAGATAATTGTACTCTGTGTTTGAAAATAGTTAATTTCATATGCTTTAAATGTATCACTTGCAAATGAGAAATGTTTATTCTCAATTTGCTTTTCAGTTTTCATCTGGATGCTGTATATCTTCATGAAACCTTTGTTATCTATAGAGCATCTCATCGTGTCCTGAAAAGGCCGAATGATGAGAAAGCATATGACAAAGGAAGTCACTGTGAATGACTGTAAAATATCCACAACTAGATGAAAAGTTAAAGTATGTTCATAGTGATATATTCTAAAGTAATGAGGCAAAGAAAGGAAGCAATTTGTTTAAATAAGGAAAAGACATCATAATACAAAATGTTTTGAAGAATTCATCTGATATTACTGAATGAGATTAAAATGTGCAATAAATATTTGTCATCTTTCTCTTGACATAAGCTAATGAACCAACTTTGATTTTGTAGTTTGAGTTGAATAATGTCTCATTATAGGGGCTTGTACAGAATATCAAACTAGTTTTCTGATTCTGAATATCAAGCCTGTTTTTTGCTAAGATATGTTAGTGATTAAATCATCAAAATCATCTCCAAATCAAACCAGAAAGTTACACATAATTGTGATGATTATTTCTGAAAAACAACATAAACATAGGGAGGAATGGGCAGGAAAAAATAGGCAATTAGAGATATATTGTAAAGTTTTCATTATAAATACACAGCAAAGTGTGCTTTGCAAATGAAAAAAGAAAGAGAGATAAGTTCAAATGAATAAGAGTACAGTACTTGCCCCCCCAAAAAAGGAAAAGGAAATAATAAGGCACAAATTGTTATGCAGCAGAACAGCAACAGTAGTTTTGCTATTCTTTAAAAAAAGCTGTTAATCAATGTATTTACCAAAAACTCTTAAAAACTTACAGTTTAAGGAATCAGACCAGCTAACAGAGAACAGTAAGAGATGGATTGCCAAGGCACATTGTTTTCAGAGCAGAGTTGTGAAATTTTATGACTAATTCTGTGGGAATTGTACTGACATCAGCTGGCAGAGAGGCTGGCTTCTTTACAATATTAGCTGTGCCAGCTAGCAGTTTTCAAATCTGTGAGAGCTTTGATTTTCTGAGGATGAAAATACCCAGAAAGTATTCATTGCTCATAGGTGAGATGCAGACAAGTTGAAAAATCTTGTATTGATTCACATCCTGCTCTCTTCAAGTGGATTGGCTACACTGCAAAAGAAATCAGTGCAGTTTTGGCCCAAAATATTATTTTTGCCTGAAGGCTGTGTAGCATATTTTCATGGTTGTTATTCACAGGTATTTTATGAATCCTAACGTGATGCAAAGAAATAATTTAAAAATATACTTTATATGTTAGGAGTTTATCTAAATGTAACAACTACAGATAGATAAAACAAACCAATACTTCAAAAAGTTCAAACTTCATAGCAAAAGAAAAGAGTCATGTAACTGTGGGTGAAGTCACATCACAATTTGTGATGTGGAGCACAACTCTGTGGAGCAGAGGTTGGAGCTTGTGTTACCTTCCTGTTTCACTTAGATTTCCCCTAGGTTTTGTTGCTACAGTTTTTTTCATTGTACTTTGAAACTGTGTTGAAAAAATTCATTTTCTGCAAAGAAATTATTTTCCAAATCTTCAAGTAATCTTAGTCACTGTATCTGAATTGACATCCAAAGCACATGTGAATAACGCAATGTCTGGCTGTCACAAGTCTACCAGGGGCCTCACAATTACACCTGCACACCGAGTATATCCGAGCAGTGCAGAGACATTCATCAAGGCCAGCTGTGTCCCTCAGCTCTCTCTGTGGACAAGAGAAGGAAAATGATCACACCAAAAGTACAATTCAGAACATCTAATGTTCGCTTGGTAAATTACGTGCATTACTCTTAAGTTATTCTTAATGATGGCCAAACATAGCAAGGTCCGTGGTCACAAAAAGTACGAAAATGACATCTCTTAAATTTGTTTTTTGTTTCACTTAAGTGGTATAGTTTTTGTGGTACGACCTCACCATGAATAAAAGGATTTTTTCTTTCCCTGCATGCTTAATTGTTTCTTTGAGATATCAGGTGTATTTATGCAAAACAAAGAAAAAGAATTTATTATAGTTATAAGTTATCTTTCCATAAAGATAACATTCTTAGTATAGGTTATAGTTTACTTAAACATATAATCCATATTTATACAAAATGAATATGACAGCTGTAATCATATGTTGCTTTAAATAAACAAAAAAACTATTGTAAACTTCATCAATGACTCAAGATGCTATAGCTTGGAATTCCTAGACATTATTTAGCAAAACAATAATCTTAGGATGGAATGACACTCCGCTAGAAGTAAATGCCTTATGCTACCATAGCTAGTCGCAGAAAAGACTAGGAAAGGTTTGCAAGTTGAATTCCCAGGTTCTGTCCTCTAATCGCACAGATTTTTCTGCAGCCTGTCTTCTAACCAGTTGTCACACGTCCAGTAGTATCTTACGCCAGTTTTTAGGCTATGATGTTTTCTGTGCATGGCCACAGATGGGTGATGGATGATTCCTGGCAATGCTATGGATGATTATGTATTAAAAAAGATAGTGATAATTAGATAAGCGTTTGGGAGCTTTTCTTTCTTCTACCACTTGCCAGAGAGTGGAAGTCACTTCCTAATCACTATCAGTGTGATTTTCCAGATTTCTTTATTTTACAATTTTTAGGGTTTTTTCTTCTTTCTTATTTATTTATTTATTTTCTTCATAGGCCCTAATTAAAAATGTTCTTTGATCATATTCCATGTTGTGAAATCCGTACTTTCTCCCTTGATAAATCGGGAATATTGTTATCTACTGGAGAGATCTCGATGCAGATTATCACTTGGAAACAAAGAAATGTTCTCTCAACCATCCTTACTGCATTGTAACAGTTTCCTGAAAAAGTACAGTCATTGACTGAATTGCAAAAAATCCTGAGAAGTATGTCCTTGTTGACACTAACAAATATAAACCATTTAAAGGTGCTAGTGCTCAAAAATTTTGAGTTTGCTGATCTTAAGTATAATTGTGTGACAGTTTTATCATATTAAAATAAAAATCTTTTGGAAAGATGGAGTAGTGATTTCAACTATGACAGTTATTGCTAGATCCTGTTTTTTTTTTTTTTTTTAATTTACATTTGTTGAAACTATCAATATCTGTAACATCTTGCAATACACATTTTGAGATAAAATGTGACAAAAGATTGAGATTACTTGTAAAATGAATGTAGATCAGATGTAGATCAGAAAAAGAATGTAGATCAGATTCTAAAATAATCTAATTCTGAGGTGAAAGTTTTTTTGAGAACTCTGATGGTAGAATTTGTCTAACTTAGTTCTGTAAAAATTAGACATCAAATCAGAGCCTTCAGAGATGGTAAATAAAGGGACATCTCAATAGGGAAATTCATAACTGTTTCACTCTGAGGTAAATAAACCTTAAAAAGATCCATCTTTTTTTTCTCACATAACCATTGAGTATATCAGTCTAGATTACATTCTCAGTTTCTAAATTTAGCAAGGCAAATCTCTGAAAGGGAATAAAACCCCTGGCAATTTTACTATGAAAGTTTTACTACTGTAGGAACAGAATTTCAATCTGTTCCTAAGGAACCTTTCCTGAAGACTTCGGGGTTTGAGGAACAATCCAAATTTTGTTTAGAAATGTTTTACTTCTTGCTTTTAAATGTAGTGTGGCCCAGAAACTGTGGATTTGTTTGATTTCTTTCTATAATGAATGGTAAATCTAGAGACTTGAAACAATCAATACACCGTTGATTTGACACAGAAATTTAGGCCCCTTCCCACGAGAAGAACAAATTAAAAAGAAAATCTCCTTTGGGTAACAATGGAACTGAGCAATTGTGTCCCAGACTTGTCAAACACTATCAGGCAGTTCAGTGAGAACTAGAGCTTAGACATCATATGTAAGTTTTTCTCTTATTCCTAGCTAAATCAGTGGAAATTTTGCCATAAATGCTTTAGAATCAGTATCCAGCTGTATATCATATATATTTTCTTCTACTTTCCCCTCGCCCCCTTTTTTCTTTTTACATTCTCTTCCACACATATTCAAATGCCAAACTATAGTCACATCTAATTTTATCTTCTCCACACATCTTAGTTGGCACTATCTAATGAATTAAGTTTCCAGTCACTCATTTAAAACACATGAAACACTCCAGTTTTTAAACACCTGTATCTACTGGGTATCCTCCCCATATATACACGCCCACCCCTGAACTCCTGTTGAGTCAAAAAATCTATTTTTGTGACCCAGGAAATTTAAAAAAATACTAATGTTATTCCTGACTAGATAATGTGAGATAATTGATCACTGCTCTACCTACTGATCTGTGTGATATTTTTTAGCAACACATTTTTCACTAAAGAGCATGTTGAGACACGCATTACATATTGAAAACAATTTATTACAATACAGAAAATTCAAATGTATCAAGAGACTAATATTTGGATTACAAATTTATGTTTCGATTGATGATAGCTGATGAAGAAGTATGCAAGTGAATTTATTTTTGACGTGCTGAAAGACAGCAAGATATTTTTCAGCATATCAAGTACCTACATAGAAGAAGAGACAGTAGCTTTAAACTTGCATGTGTCTTTACAGTGTGATTGTTTCTGAAGTTTTGAAAAAAGGAAAAAAAAAAATTTTATTTATCATGCTGCAAAACAATTATTTCAGCAATGCTTGAATGAACTATTAACTCACTAAGTACAGAATAATTTTGAGGTCATGCAAAGAATTTTGGCTGTCACAGTATTTACCACTAACTAGAATGTGTATTGCAGTCATTCTGGAATAAAGTGGATGCCACTTCTAATTTTTCCTGAAAATTTGCTGAAAAAAAGTCTTTTTAGTCAATTATCAGAGGGCTGCTAATGTCATTTTATCCTTATAGAATAATTGCTGACTCAAGGAAAAAATGGGGTCACAAATACACCTTTGTTATCATATCTGCAGACAGATTTTTTGAAGCTTCATTCCAACTTCACTACTATTTGTTTTGTTCTTCAAGCATATTTGGAATCATTAAGCACCTAATTAAAAAGTCACCATTTAATCTTTCAGATTAGACCCAGTTCACATATTTTCCTTGTATATTCCTTTGTGAGTTTATCATCATCATTATGATCAGGTTTTGGATTTGACATATGTTATGACAAGATAATGTAAAGTAAAAATGCTAAAAACATGTTGCACATTAACCCTCATGACACTGAGTCTAGTATGATAACAGATGACATTAGACAGAAAAAGTGCCAAGATAACATCATTGAGAAAACAACAGGATAACATTTTATTTTAATAACATTTTAATTGATGCTTAATTATGTAATGGGGTTGTGCACAGAGCCCAGTGGAAGTGTAATGCTCCCGCTCAACAGAGGCTATTCAAATGTGCTATAACAGAGTATATGTTAAACTGTGTTTTTAACCTCCTGATGTTGCTTTTTGTAGAAAAGTGCTACTGTGGAGGAGAATGACAGGTATAACAGCACTAAGTTAACATTCTCCTCTTTGGTCTGAAAAGTCAAGATTTAAAATTGAATTTGCTCCAAATAATCCAGGAATTCACTGTGCAAATATTGAATCAACATGATCACTTTTCATGAATATGTGATAGTCAATTTACACAGTATGACACTTCTAAGGGCTATATAAAATCAAGGCACCCTTGTAAATACCAAACATTAGTGAATTATACATATTTCTGTGAAATATATAAATCCCAGAAAGAACTATGAGCAGCTGTGTAGGTAGGTATCTTGTAATTGTACAATTGTACAATTTCCATGCTCTGAAGTAGTTATTTAGAAGTAGCAGGAGAAAAATGCTGTTTGGAGAACAAATACATTTACAGTAACGTACAATAAAATTTATAGCAATGTAATTTGGATTTTCACAATTTTAAAAAGGAGAAATGAACATAATATGAAGAACACAGAGAGAGAAGGTCTACACTATAACAAAATATTTATAAAATGATGTCTCATGTTGTCCCTGAGAACAACACTCATTTGATTAAATAAGTGTTGGAGTCTACCAATAAGTCTAGTGTCACCTGTCAGGCAACCTCCATGAACAGCAAGATTCATAGATTTTAAGTCCAGAAGAGACCATTAGATACTCTATTCTGATATGTTATAGACCACATTGCCAATACATTTCACATATTGTTCTCCAAAACTTAAATTTGGTTAAAGTATATTGTTCTGATTGCCATTTATTATTTATTTAAAGACATTGGTGATAGATCATCCAATTTTCTAGACTGATTGTCCCATAACTCTTAAACATTTCTATTTTGCTTTTAATCTAAATTTGCTTGGCTTTAGAGTCTAGTCACAAATTCTTTCCATGGCTTTCCCTGATACATCAATAGGGACTGCATCATCAAGCATATCATTTGCTTTGTTGTTTACTTAGTCTGAATTCCTAATTCTTTGCAGAATCACTGGTTTGCAGACCGGTGTCCTCCTCCTATTCCTAATATTCTTGCCTTAGTAAAGAATTACACATTCTCTTGAATCAGCACATGTTCTGTGTCAATCGGCCCGTACCACTATCAATCAATGTTCCTCTGTGTGAATGCCTTCTCTTCATTAGGATGTATCAGCAAATCTAATCTCTGTGCCCCTGGAAAATGTCACTGTTGCATTTTGAATGAGGGGGAGATATCAAATACTGTCGTAGCTAAAGACCTGTCTCTGGCAGTATAGGATTCATGAACAGTTTGTCAGCCGTAGGTCCGATCATCTTCCTAGGAGCAAATCGAGTTCCCAAATAGTATGATCAACTATAAGCTCGACTCTGGAAATATCAGATTCACGAACAGTCGACTGTGGGTCCAATCACCCCCACAAGCAAGTAGTCAAGTTCACAAACAGCATGATTTATTCAAATGCAACATTTACAAAGCAGGTTTCAGATGTCAGTACAGGAAATTGTCTACTATAGAGTGGGGTTTTTAGCTAGCTCTAATGTACAAGTGTGCAATCATCACTCACTGCAGAAGATGGGAGAGGGCTCTTAGTCTCGTGTAGTTTCCTACTTGACTCCTGACATTAGGCAGCGTCCTGCCCTGAGGGGAGGAAAGGGGTTCAGCCCATTGACTGATCCAGAAGTTATAATAGAATCTTTCTTCCTCCTTCTTTCCTCCTTAGTTCACCTTTTATACTTTTTATTTATTTATTTATTTTTACATTTAGGTGGAACTTGAGTGACTGTAGTCGTACTTACTTTTGTTATTCACTGGTTGAAAAGATCTTGCTTTCATTTAAAGGTATAAGTTCGGCCTTGGTGTCTTTGCTCCATTCTCCTTTACTCCTCTTTGCAGCTGCTAGGGAGGCAGATTGTGGTGTCAAGGGAACCATGGGCGAGCAGAGCCATGGACCAATAGACCATCCTGGAAGTGGGTCAGTGTATTACCCTACTCAAGCTTCTGTAATGCCATTACTTCTGTTAGGTCCTAGTTTTTCTCTGAGTTCCCCCTTTTCAAGGAATTCTTCCACAGCCACCAGTAATTAAATATATACTCTATCAATCAGCTCCATTTGTTCAATGGAGGCTTAGAACAAATTTCTGCAGACCAGTCCTAGAAGCATCTCCAAAGAAAGAAATTCTTAGCTTAAAAATGCTGATCGTGAGCCATAAGTTAGGCAGTTCTTAAAATCTTTGGTATGTATTTTATGGAAACCATGTTATCAGATTATTATGTAGATATTATAATTCTACTTGAATAAGGTCTGTGGGATTAAGCTATTTCCAGTTGCTGACTTTAATTCTCTAAAATGTGTTAAGAAGAAAATAGGCCATATGAGGGAAAAATCTTACATGATTTATGTATTGAAATATGTGTGGTCTTTGCTGTATCAATGTTATTAAGTCCATTATTAAGACGAAAGGTATTGTCATGCATATTGCTAAATATCTTAATTCATGGTTGTCAGGTTTGGGATAAAGGGGAGTGGTAGACTGTAGCTACAGTTCTATTGGTATTATCTGCTTCTGATTAAAAAAAAAATAGGCAAATACAAGATGCAGTTTAGATACTGTATTTTTCCAGAACACTATAATTCTTTCTACTATGAAATTAATTTAGAGTCTAAATAAAAGTCTGTTACTGCATTAAATTCTTGAAAAACAAATCAATATAATACTGCTTATAATGACTGTGCTTTTTCGTAAGTCAACAAACTTCCTATTAATTAACCAGTGATTAAAGTCAGCTTGTGAAAATTAATCACAGTCTGGAAAAGTCATTCGTCCTTGTACGCTTCATTAGGACAGTGTTTGCCCTTCAGGCAAGCAAGCAGAAAGTAAATGCCAATGAATGAGCAGATTAAACTAGAGCTACAGTGAACTGTTTGCCAGAGATTCAAGCTCTTACAAAACACACCCACTTCTAACTTACAACTTTTCTGCAGTTTGCCTACTGGGCAGGAGATAAAACAGCAAATGAAAACTTCTTGTTGATCCACTAAACATTTCAATATAATCCATAGAATAAACATATACTTTTCAAGACACAATAGAGAATTATGCCCAGAAACATTGTGAAAGTGAGAAAGAGTAAAGATAGAATTTCCCAATATGTGCAGTTTATTTATTAAGGTAAAACTTCACATAAACATAAGTATTTGTTTCCATATCAGTCTGACTGCATAGCAGTATAAATTTTCCTAAAATACATAGCATTATTATTAGATTCCTCCCGTTCTGCCCTCCCTTCCCTGCCCCCCCCTCCAAAAAAAAAGTTATTAAATATTCCTGGCTTTTGAGTGGTGGTGGAGATGTTATTATTTGGAGCTAACATCTCAAGATAATGAATTAGCACTTCCTGGACAGTTAATAAGAAAAAAAGAATTAAAAGGAAAAGCAAGGAATAGCTAACGAAAAAAAAATATATATATACTATATGACATTTAAATAGCTTCCTCAAGAAGTAATTCAATTCATTTATCTTTTTGATAATAAAAAGAAAAAAGATTTTCAACTCTAATAAGAGAGGAAACCTAGATACGATTTGAGGATACTGAAAATGAATTAGATTAGGACAATAGTTTTCTCCTTCCAGAAAAAGGTTATTGCTCCTTGACTTTCCCCTCTCCATAAAATAACAAACAAACAAACAAACAAACTAATTTAAAATGTAAAAAGTAGAATTAATGAAGATTCATTGCATACAGATTTTCATCCAATGTCTCCTATAGCCTCTGTGAGTCTGCTCCTTTGGACCAATAGTTTTAACCAATAGCAGACATTTAAATAGCCTCAGATTCCTTTATATCTTCTATCCCCCTCATAGTTTTCCAGTTCATTCCCATGTACTCAGCAGCTCCTCAGCCCTGTCAGGTGCTTCCTTCCCTCCTCCTTCTGCCTTCACACACTCTCAGACCCTGCTTCCAGTGCCTTTCCCGTGTTCTGTAGGGACTTGGTCTGACTGAGGCTGCTCTGGCTGCAAGTTGTGCTCATTGATTGATGCAAATAGAACAAAAAAGAATTGAGCTCCCTGATTTTCTTTCAAGAGGATTCTTGCTAGGGTTTCTCTTCTAAGCACATTGTCTACTTTCACCAAATCTGTAGAAACTTACAATTTTTGAGATCCCTGTCCTGCTAACAAATTTGGTTTTAAATAGGCTGGAAGATTAAAAAGTTATTAGGGGCAGAACTGATGGATACTGTTGCATAAGCTTCATTCCTCTAGAGAGTCAGGCTAAAAATAGAAAATGGAATAAAGATTCCTAACTTTCTCATTATTAGAATTGGAATGAATATTGGAGACAAATCATCCAGCAGGTTAGGACCGCCACCGTGTGTAAGAACAGAATTACAATACCTGTTAATAAGCATTTATGCTCTTTAATGTCTAACAATGGCAATCTGCATAAAACCTTGGTAGGTGTCTTTTATCTGCTGAAAATATTTGTTAAACAATCCAAAGGTTTTAATTAGGACCCAACTGAGTGCTAATCAAAATATTACAATTTGTACAGCAAATCTGTTTAAAAGCCAGAAACTAATCATATTAATAATTGGAATTTTATTTTGGAAAGTATTCCTATAAATTGGGAAATAAAACAAATTCGTCTGTGAAAATATATATACTGAAATTTTGATCTACACATTATGTCTTCCAAGGATTTTATGATTCAAACTCCAGTATAACTGGCTTCTTCAGTTATTCTTTTCTCTATATTTTCACATGGCAATTGATCCAAAGACTGGTCTTGTGGCAGAGACCACAAATCATAAATTATACATTCTACTAAAAATTGTATAGTTGAGGATGAGAACACAAGTATTGGATGATTTGGGATTATATGCCTAATTCTTTCATTAAATTCCTGTAGTTACTAAAGAATCAGTTTTCTCTGTTCCATTTTCAATTTGTACAATAGACCAGTTAGCAATACATGCTTTCTATAAATGTATTTTATGCTGTCTTCTTTTTAACATACGAACCTTCAATTGATTCTATAATCACAAATAAAACCTAACCCCAGAATGAGGTAAGATCTCTACATAATTCTAGAACTAATGTAATTTCAAATAATTGTATGGCATTTAAAAATAGTGACAAAAAATAATGCAGCATAATAGATTTCACATAAACCATACACACAGAAAATGGCTATGAATGCTGATTTATGATAAGGAAGAGAATAAATCGAAAGACATGGAAGTAAAAATAATATGAAAAAAAAAATAGCCTGAAGTTTTTCTCTTATAGTATCTTTTTTCAAAAACAGAAAACCCTCCTACAAGCATTTTAAATGTTTTTCAAAATTGACTGAGGTCTAGGATGTTCTATACTTCTCAGAATAAATTTGTTTCCTTTATGCCCATTTATAAAAATAATAACCGTAAATTATTTCTTTAATCCTCAAAAGAAAAGAGAAATATCATTCTGGTTGAATAAATACAGGTTTAATTAATATCTTTCGTAAACAAAATATCTTCTGCACTTTTGTAGTGTACCCAGGTGGAGAAAACAAGTAAAAATAGAGTCTGAATACATATTTTTATGTTATTAATGATTTTTTAAAGAATATTTATGTAATGTACATGTTTCCAGTGCTTATCTCTTTTATTGACTCTTATTTTTTTTGTTCAAATTAATAAAATTTTATTCCAAGGTACCAACTCTGCAGTTGTGTTATCATGCTGTCAAATTGTAGTGAAACCTAAAGAAGTCTTCCAAGTATAGAAATTACCTGCACAGGTACTTTCAGTCATGAGGAGTGGGACATTTTCTGAGACCTCACTTTTTGATAAAATTGCTATCAGATCAATTAAGCAATTCAGAAATAGTTCACAACACAAACAAACCTGATGTTATCATGAGAAGAACTGAGACAACCTCCAGCTGTCTCTTTCTTCCCTTTGGATAAAAATCATGAGAGATGAGAAAGAAAAGACCTTGTAAAGTCAGGAGAGTTCCTTCTTTTCACTCTTACTGTGTCTCTTCTGATTGATGGATTTAATCTCTGCTGGGTTAGTGGGGTCCTACATTGTCCTTGTAGCTGTCTTTCCCTTCTGACAACTTTTACAAGTGGAGTACTAGGATAATGGGTTTCTGTGGATATGGCTGCACTGACTTCTCTAAAACAGCTCTTATTTAATAATTGATCACAGATTGTGGATAATTTAGTAATGAAGATGTTCCAAAAACACAGAGACAAATCTGTGGGACCTACTTGTACCTGTAAAGAGAGATGATTCAAATAGATAAAAGGCAGTGGAAGCTGGGAATCCTCTAGACCATGATGGAGTGAATAAAGCAAACACTTAAAACCTTGGGGAATCAGAATATCACTTTATAGAGTAAAAGGACTTCCAAAGGCTGTAGTTCTTAATCTCTATAATCTCTGTTCATGATCTTGAGTTTTTGCTTTTTTTTTGTTTAATAAAGTATAGAGAATTTGTTTTATATTGTTTTTTTCAGTTACAAGTCATTTTTTACAACACAACAAACAACAAAAAAAAAGCAATCAAAAAATAACACAAAGTTATCCATTGTCTAATTCAACAAGCAGCTCATGGTAATAAGGATCCTGCAAGGGATATAACACATTATACTACTTTTTGCCTTGTATATTCATAACTCTGTTCTGAAGTGGTAATGATTTACTGAATGGACTGTTTCATTCTAAGAGAAAGAACTATAGAAGAGGACAAATCTGTATGCTCAGGTAGTAAGTCTGTCTTTCAAATTGCAAAATAACAACTCTTCCATTTAAAATAAATAAATTAATAAAGAGCATACACAGGCAGGAAATAAGAGGAGTTAAGAGAAGACAAGGGAGTATCTGTACAATTCTTCAGAATTAAGAATTTTGAAATACTGCCTGGACACAAAAGGACTGTGTCCAGCAAGTCAAAGTTCAACTGCATTTAAGACATCAGGGACAACAAGAGTTTCTACCATTACACTGATACTAAAAGATTGAAGAGGGAAAAGTGAACATATTTCCAGGTGGGGTGGGTGATTTAGTGACAGTGACCAAGACAAGGCTGAGGTATTCAACACTATTCTTGCCACAGCCTTCACCAACAAGGTCTCCTGGGTCTGAATCCTTCAAGAAAGGTTTCAAAAAAGAGGAGAGCTGCCAGCAGTAGATGAGGGTCAAGTCTGGATTGCTTGAGAGAACTTGACAGATACAGATCTATGAGGTCAGTTGGCCTGAATCCAATTTTGCTGAGAGAACTGGCCAACATCTGCATCTGTCAAAGGTTGCAGACATCAAGGTAGGTTCCTGATGACTTGAAAAAGGAACTACAGGTCAGTTTTTCTCAGTTTAGTCCCTGGAAAAATAATGGAGGAAATTGTCTCAGAACACATTCCTGATCATATGGAAAAAGTCATTATGACCTGCCATATTGCATTTACTAAAGTTAAACCTGGCTAATCAGATTTCCTTCTATCAGAAAATGCACTTCTAAAGAGGAGAGTAGTGGATGTCATTTACTTTCATTTTAGAAAAAGTTTATTTACTTGTGTCCAACTTAGGACGTGTGGTCTGGGTGTGTGGACAGCTAGATCAGTAAAAAAAAAAAAAAAAATGTTAGATGACTGGGCTTAGTGTGCAGTAGTTAATGGGCTGTACATCAATCACAGGAAGTGAAGGAGGTGGCTGTAGAAGAATGGCCTGGAAAAGGGGAAAACTTGAGAGAAAACCTAGGGCCTAACAGAAGTTTTCGGCATTACAGCAGCTTGCTTGGGGTGATACACAGTTGCCACTTCCAGGATGGCTGGTATGCATGGACTCTGTTCCTCC
>JAWLRI010000001.1:12195017-12230226 GCA_034781795.1 Crypturellus tataupa
TGGCAGCACAGCCCTCTGGAGTATCCGCTACTCCTCCCAGCTTCGTGTCATCTGCAAACTTGCTGAGGGAGCACTCTATGCCTTCATCCCGGTCGTTGATGAATAAATTGAACAGGACCGGACCAAGGACTGACCCCTGGGGCACTCTGCTCAACACAGGCCTCCAACTAGACTCCACACCACTGATGAAGAGAAGGAAGAACATCTTACACAGTCAACTCAAGTTACAAAGCAGTATTGCTTCCATTATTTTAAACATTCCCAGAGGTTATGATTTCCAGATCAAACAGTGCCATATTCTTTAAATGTTCAAGAAAGTTTGCTTATGCTTCTGCAGCAGTCCATTATAATAAAGCAGATGATGTATAACACAAGGATGAATAAGGATTTTTACTGTCTTTAATTGCCTACTGGAAAGGTATAAAAACAAACCAGAAGATACTGACAAAATAGATCCAAGCTCTTTCTGGATGTGCACAGTGGTAAGATTAGAGGCAATATGCACAACTTTTAGTAGGTGAAATTATGATTATGTATTTGAGGGGAAAACAATCAAAATCATGACAGTGAGATCTGAAACAGTTTCAGAGTTCCTCTACCCAAAAAGGTTGTGGAATTGCCATTGCTGGAGATATTTAAAATTCAACTGGACAGGGTCCTCAGCAACCTGATCTAAATTGTCCCTGCTTTGAGGAATGAGTTAGACCAGATGATTTCCAAAACGAACTCCCGGCCTATATTATCAAAGAACTCTAAGTTTAACTAACAACCATTTCAACATCTATAGATGTTTAAAACATTTCTTTCCACAAGATTTCATTTTTGCACACTAAAACGTTTCATCAGATGGACCAGTTTTAAAGAGCATGTATGCTTTAGAATGGCTAAATAATTGTAATGTGAAAATTATTACAGCATTTTGGTACTTTCCCTAATTATCACTTCTGGACTATATTCATAAAAAATGACTCTCATATTTTATTAATGTACCTCCTCTAATTACATTCATACATAAGTAATTCTAAATTTTAACTTTTATTCATTAACTTGAAAAGGTTGAAAGTGTTGTGGACAGAAATTTTCCACAAGACTATTTTAGAAGCAGTCTAGGTGAAAAAAAAAATGAAAAAAACCCTTGTATTTAATTGTTGTGTTTATTCTTAAAATACTTACATCATAAAATATATATAAAGCTCTCTTGCTGTATTAAGAATCACTTCCTACAAAACAGCCTATTGCATTATTTGAATAGTCAATATGGTTTCTTTCTATGTGTTAACTTTTTTTTTAATTTATTTTTGGTAAGACTATTTTCCTATAGATTAATTAGATACAATATTAGGAATCCAAACCACAAAATAAGAGGCAGAAAATAAAAATAGTCCTAGTCAAAAAAAAAAAAAAAGAAAGAAAAAGAAAAAAAGCAGAGGACCATTAGAGTTCTCTTGGATTTTGCAAATAGACAAAGAAAATAATCTCAGCTAAAGCTCTGACTCAGAAAAGTACATAAACACAGATTTACTTTCATTGGGTTCAGTTCCAAGCAACAAAGAAAAAGGTAGTGATTTAGTTCAGTAGACTTCTTAGTCAATGGCAGAGGAGATAATGATTAGCTTTTCTGTCAAGGGTCCTTACCTCTTATTTGTGCATTTGTTTTTGCTGCTGTCACACAGTTGTCTGGTATATAAAACTATGTTTATTGTTATGTCTTCACCCCTGACAGCAGCAGCAATAGCTATCCAAAGTTCATCTCCGATTCTGCTCCTTTCCCCATTTCTATAGCAGATACATATCATGAGACTTCTATTTTCTCTTCCAGGGGCGGAAGGGAGAGGGGGGAGAGGGGGGCCTTAAAGACTGAGGAGGAATTTGCATAAAGGGTTAGAGGTAAGCAGCTGACAAAGGAAACATGAGTCAACCTTCATCTTGGGAGAAATGGGTTAGTTGGGAAGGTCTCTGAGAGGGAGGAAAGGGTACAAATCTAGTGAGGAGAAAGAATAAAGGAAAGGATCACTCGTCTTTCCTGCTTATTCTTCATCTCAACATTTTATTCTCTTGCTCCATTAAAGTGTTAAAGACTGACAATAGCTTCCTAAGACACATACTGATCCCTGCCCATGTCTTCTTTTGAATTTTTTTTTTTCTATGGCCTCCTTTTGTCATTATGCTCAGTAGACACACTGCCCTGATACTCCAATTCACAGGCAAAGAAAGTTGCTCGGACAATACCATCAAACTGACTTTCCTGCCCCCAAATACTCTCAGTTACTAATGCAGCAAAGGATGTTTATTTGACTGTATACTTAGTCATGGATAAATTTAAATAAAATATTTACAAAACTGGTTTCCTAAACTGGTGCTTTTATCTTTAACTGATTACCTGTCACAGAATCAGAGAATCAAAGAAACACAGAATTACAGAATGGTTAAGGTTAGAAGCGACCTCTAGAGATTATCTAGTACAACCCACCCCACCTATCCCCAAGCAGGGACACCTAGAGCATGTGGCACAGGGTCACATCCAGTTTTAAATAAAGCCTCCAAAGAAGGAGACTCTAAAGCCTCTCTGGGCAGCCTGTCACTCTCACAGTTCTTCCTCACATGGAGGTGGAACTTCATGTGTTTCAAATTGTACCCATTACCCCTTGTCCTATCACTGGCCACCACTGAGAAGAGTTTGGCCTCATCCTCCTTACCTTCCCCCCTCAGATCCTTATACATATTGATCAGATCTCTTCTCAGTCTTCTCAGTAGGCTAAACAGGCCCAGCCCATCATCCATTGTAGAATGCTATCAGGTTGGTCAAACATGTCTCCCCTTTGGTAAAGGGAACTGACTAGTCTTGATCACCTTCTTTTCTTTCACATGCCTAGAGATGATCTCTAGGATGAGGTCCTCCATCCCTTTTCCAGGGACAGAGGTGAGGCTAACCAGCCTGTAGTTTCCCAGGTCCTCCTTCTTGACCTTTTTGAAGACTAGAGTCATGCTGGCTTTCTTTCGGTCCTTTGGCATCTCCCTTGCTCTCATGTTTTCTCTAGTCTTCCTCTTGCTGCTGATGCATTTATAGAAGTCCTTCATGTTGTCCCTGACATCTCTTGCTAAATCTAATTCCAAATAGGCATGGGCCTTCCTTGTTTCATCCCTGCATTCTATGACATTGTTCCCATGTGATATGACCCTTCTTCCACATTGTGTATGCTCTCTTCTCTTGAAGTTTTCCCAAGAGCTCCTTGTCCATCTACACAGGTCTCCTGCCCACCTGTCTCAACTTCTTTCTTGTAGGAATGCACCAATGATGAGCTTCCAGAAAGTGGTGTTTGAATATCAGCCAACTTTCCTGGAGCCCTTTTCCATGTAGGACCCCTGTCCAGGGAATTCCTCCAAGGAGGTCTCTGAAGAGGTCAAAGTTAGCTCTCTTGAAATCCAAGGTTGCAATCTTATTTTTTGCACAGTTTCCTCATTGCAGGTTCCTGAATTCTAACATCTCATTGTCACTGAGCCAAGACTGCCCCCAACCTTCACATTTCCAACTAGACCATCACTGTTTGTTAGTATCAGTTCTAGCAGTGCTCCTCCCCTTACTGGCTCATCAACCACCTGCATCGAGAAGTTATCTGCAATGTTTTGCAGGAACCTCCTGGATTGTCTGTCCCTAGCTGTGTGATTATCCCAGCAGACCTGAGTGTAGTGGACATCCCCCATAAGGGTCAGGGGGTGGGATCAGGAGGCTTCTTGCAGGTGTCTGTAGAAGACCTCATCCACTTCCTCTTCCTGATCAGGTGGCCTGTACTAAACACCCACTGCAGTGTCACAGCTGTTGGCCTGCCCTTTAATCCTCACCCACAGGCTGTCGACTTGGGCTTTGTCTTCCCCTATGCTGAGCTTCATACCTTCCAGTTGCTCCCTTACGTAAAGAGCAACTCTGCCGCCTCACCTTCCTGGCCTTTCCATCCATGGCCAAGTTCCAGTTATGAGAGCTGTCCCACCAGCAATCCCAGCTGTCCCAGCAGCTGCAATCATACGTGCATCTCCAATTTCCCTTGTTTATTGACCATGCTGTGTGCATTCATATACAGGTATTTGAGTTGGCTTGCAATGTATCTCTCTTTCTAGCTGGGACAGCTGTAGCTTGACTATGTGAGGCTTCAGTCATTCTCATATTTTGCTGTTTTCCCTCTCCAGGCTTTGGAAATCTTTTGCTGGCTCTGAAGTTAGGCTGGAGTGGCATGGTATGCCATCCCCTACCTTATCACCTATTACCCTGATAATTCTCTCCTTTCTCACTGAATCTAGTTTAAAACCTTCTCAATGAGCCTTTATAGCTCATGACCTAGGACTGCTTTCCCACTTTGGGAAAGATGAATCCCATCTGATGCCAGCATGCTTGCTGCCATGTAAGGCTTCCTATTGCCGAAAAGCCCAAAGCTGTGGCAATGACACAAGCCACGGAGACACATATTAATAGACTGTATCCTTTTTCTTTCCATATTACTGTCAGCACTGTGGAGAATGGAAGAAAGGATGACCTGCACACCTGAGTTTCTGATCATCTGACCCAGTTCCCTAAAGTCCCTTTCGATTGCCCTCAAGCTATGCGTTGCCACTCCCTCTCCTCCCCCATGTAAGATCAGCAACAGATAATAGTCTGTGGGTTGAATCACACTGGGAAGTTTCCTGGTGACATCCTGGCCCCAGACAGGCAGTAGACTTCCCCTAGAGGATGGTCCCTTCTAAAATAGGATCCTTTGTACCATATATTGAGGAGTCCCCTCACAATTATAACCCACCTCTGCCTCTCTGACTATATTAATATTTTCGGAGGAGAAGGACTCTTGCCTTCACCATCCATTGGTTGTCCTTAATCCTCTAGGGCTTTGAACTTGTTAGATTGGGGGTACCTGGTAGGGTTAGATGGGAGAAGGATTTCTCCTGCCACCTTGAGCCTGGGCTTTTTTCCATTCATTGTCATCCTAATTTCTTCTCCCTTGTGTTGGCTGGGGGATGGAATCTGTTTTTTGTTGTTGTTGTTGTTGCTGGGGACTTCCTGGTGCCTGCTCATGTTTTTAGAAGGCCAGAGCTTGGCACCACCAGTCTATCTCCCTCTCTGACTTGCAGATACTCCTCAGCTTTTCAACCTCCTCTCATAGCTCTGCTGCATGTTAACCCAAGACTTTCATGAGGGAAAAAATCCCCTAAATTTCAAAAGAATTTACTGTGTTGTAAATTATTTGATTTTTATGAAAGATTGCAAAGAGGAGTCAGAAAAAGAAATAAAAAATGGGTAAAGTTATGACTTTACTGAATTCAAACACAAAATTTCTATAGAATGCAATAGAGTGAAGATTTCATGTCATATATTTAGAATGATCAGGACAAAGCATTAGCTTTCTACCTCTCTCATTTGTGTTAAATAGTGGTTTATAAATAGGCCCTATGAAGTCAATAGCATTATTTGAAGTATGGCATTAATCAGCATGGATAAAGATGATTGAAATAGAGGTATTTTTACCAATGAACATGTTTTTAACTGACTGATAGAGAACCAGGAAAATTACAACAAATAGGTGACTCTGAAGCAGAAAGAAAAGCTAAAACACTTTTCATCTTGTCTATGTAGAAATAATTACATGTGCTTGTGTCGGCATATACACATGTAGTATATTTTGCTCTACTTCATGAAAAATTACTTATTGTTTCCATAAAACATTAAACACGTTTTCATCTGAGAACACATCCCTTATTTGTAACATTTGGGGATGGGAGATTTGCAAGGAGAGACAGGGAACTCTTGCCAAAACTCAAACAGAAGGAAGTGTATAGAAGATGAAAGCTGGTAACATTATAGAAGCATCATCCAAGTATGCAGGAATGTGAACGGGAAGGCCAGGCCCATTTGGATTTGAATCTGCAAAGAATGTCAAGGACAACATGAAGGGCTTCTTTAAACACATCAGTAACAGAATACATCCGTAACAGACTGAGGAAAATGTGCATCCACTACTGGATGGGCCACTGATGATGATATAGAGAAGACAGAGATACTGACTTATTTGCTTGAGTCTTTACAGTTAAGACCAGACCTCAGGAATCCCAGATGCTAAAGACCACAGAAAAGGTCTGGAGAAAGGAAGGCTTTCTGTTGTTTGAGGAAACCTCAACAGAGGATGTATAATCTGCATCACTGAAGGTATTTAAAAGCTATCTATCTGGGCAATGTCTTGCATAGTCAGCTGTAGCTGAACCTACTTTGAATGTGAGGGTTGAACTAGATGATCTGTAGAGGACCCTGCACAACTCCAATGATTCTGTGATTCCCAGGCCCTCAATAGACATATTTCTGAGGAAGGTACAAACCATTAAAGACAATCTAGCTGATATTATTCTGACTGGCAAGCTTTTGCTGAGTTTTTTTTAAATGGGCAGAACAATTGCTCTACTTCTATTTCAGTGATTAAAAATGTTAATGTTACGAGCCAGAAATAGTAATAACTCTCAATAGAATCTAGATGCAAGCTGTTGGTTTGTTTGCTTGCTTTTTTATTTTATTTTTTTTTTCATAAATAAACTTTATTTTCACAGGTTTTTGCACTTCCAGCAAAATTCTGCATTCTCTCTCCAAGGATATTCCTTGTTAAGGTAGAACTTTATGACCACACAAAAACATCCTCTGCCTAGCCTGCAAGTAATATGATCCACAAATCTGTTACAATGAATGCTTCAGCTGTGGGCAGAACTGGATCTGTCAATCATCTGTCATTCGTTACATCCTAAAGCACAGAACAATTCAAGTAAACTTTCATCAGTTACAGAGCTTTAGAGCTTTTTAGTGTATGTTGATGAAAACATACACTATGGCAAATTTCCTCCTAAATACAAATTCATAAATGTTCAAAGTTCAAAGTTCGTATTTGGATGACAAGTCCTATCATTGTGATGAGTTAACTATATATATACAGAGAATATGCCATATCTTTAACTCTCTGTATTATAGATAAAATCCACAAATTTTATGAAAATGATGTCATGTAATAATATGTGGAGTCTTAATCTTTCAATATAGGTCTAAATGACTTAGGTAACATAAATATCTCTTCTGCTTCATCATAAACACTAATGTGCATGGAAGAATTCTATTAAAGGACAGTAAACAGAATAGATTAAGAGCAGATCAATATACACATACTGATGAATTAATAGATATTTGCTAGCTCTCAAAAGAGAGCACATAATTACTCTGCTTTAAAGAATGACCTTAAAGTTCAAATGAAGGAGAAACAGCAAATTGCTTATGTAATCAGTGTTATAATACTTGTTAAGGACTATCTGTCCAAATTAAAATATCAATACAATATCAATACAATATCAGATCTCCCTGAAATAGGCTTCTTAGCCTCAATTTAAGTGCATAGACAGGTGTAGGAGGGGATGTGAGGCTACTCCCAATGGAACGTCACGCTGCCGAGGAGCCTCCGGGGCCTTATGGCTCTCTCGGCCTGCCCTGTGAGCGTGATTTCTCCCGGGTCGCACCAATCCCAGGACCCCCACCACCCAATAGGGATGCCCAGACCCACTCACCCTAAGCCGGTGCTCACAGGGGGAGGTGCGGCACCAATCTAACCAGCCTCGGATCTCCTCAGATCAGGAAGTTCCGTCGGGTTCTCATGCCATTTCACACCTGGGCCTTCCGGCACTACATACCATTGGCCCTTATAGTGAGCTCGTCAGCCCAATCTCACCATTATGAGTTTCTGACCAATCTAAAGCAGTGAGCCTTCTATTATCAGAAAGTAATTACTCTGTAACTAATGCGTTTCCCATTAGGGTTGAAACTCTATCGTGTGCTATGTTTGAAATTGTTGGTTACTGTTATTACTGTTACTGTTGTTGTTACCCTTTGAAATGCTGAACTTACCTTACCCCTTCTTTTAAGAAAAAAGGGGGGAGATGTAGGGAGGCACGGGTTTGAGTTTTGGGATGCTCGTTGTAAGTATATGGATGTACAGGGGGGTCTCCCTGACCTCCATCCGACCCCAGGTTCTGGGAGTCAGACCGGCCAGGTCTCATCACACCTGTATGGAAGGCTCCGGAACCCTGTAGGTGGGGGCTGGAGCTCCCCAAGGTGGGGGCCAGAGCCACCTCCCTCTGTGAGCACTGGTTGGGGGGAAGTGGGCCTGGGCATCCCTATTGGGTGGCGGGGGTCCTGGGATCGGCGCAACCCGGGAGAAATCACACGCGCGGGGCGCGCCAAGAGAGCCATAAGGCCTCGGAGGCCCCTCAGCGGCGCAACGCTCCGTTGGGAGTTGCTTCGCATCCCCTCCTACAGACAGGCATTATATTTATCCTAGTGCATATAAGGGCAGAGAAGATAACCATTGTTTGCCTTTAAGACCAACTGGCGCATCAAGCCTTTTGTAGAAATTTTATCTTTGTAAGGGAAAGAATGAATGTCCAAGCACATCCTCTATAAATCTGGAGAACAGGGAAGTGCATATTCCAAAGATGTATATGGTTGTAAGAATGCATATAATTTCATTTCTTGCCTAGTCTGAAAATATTATACCACAAAGACTGATTTTTTTTTGCTTGGGCACTTTTATGTAATCACTGTGATAGCCTTCTGGAGGGACTCAGATTCATTTCTTCACTTATTTTATATAAGTGAAGTCTGTCTTAGCCAGTGTGATACATTCATCTTATTGAATTATCTTTTGGGATCACCAAAAGGAGCATTTACCTCATATACACATGAAGGAATAGTATAACCCTTCTGTGATACATGAACATATAAAACTACAGTGTTAATAAAGCTTGAAAATAACATTTTTTAGAATTAGAAAGACAGACAGTAACTTTCTACTCCAATCTCTTATATTGTCCAGCAATCCTGGTATAGTCATATCCTTCCCTGAAGGATAAACAAATCCTTTACAGACAGTGCTGGGTCTCTGCTTAATGAGAGTGGGTGTTGTACCTCCCCAGGCTGGTTCTAGACTCATTTCTCCTGCTCCTGTCCTGGACCTAACCAGGGAGGCTGTGTAGAGGCAGTAGCATCTACTCTTTAATGGTCTCTTTAATCATTTGACCTCAGTGCGATATGCTGAGACCTTTTTTTAGAAGTACACACTAAAAATATGAGAATGGGAAAAGAGAATCGTAATATTATAATAGAGAAGTTCTAGGGGGGAAAAAAAGCATGCACCCTATGTGAAAGGAGAGAATTCTTGAAAAAATATATATGGAAAAGGATTCTTAATAGAATAATTATCCCTTGTCCTTATTTGTCAAAATTATCTCAAATATTCTCAAATATGTGTTTCATATATTCCAGCTCAACCTCTAAAATCTTTACATAAACTGAAGGATTCTACAAACTCTTAATTAGCCTATACTCATTTACATGCGTAGTCCACTGTCAGACCAAAACATCTACAGGAATGAGGGTATTCAGGGACTAGCTGTCAGAGCCTATTTTTGTCAGCCATGATCCCTACGTTGACTCCACGTATTGCTGGACCTTTTCCTGACCCCTCTAATACAGACCTCCTTCTTCACTGATCTTCAGAATGGATCCCCACCCACTCCCCCCCCTCCCCTCCCAAAAAAAAGCTTTCCAAAAATGCATGGTTTATTTTACCAAGAAATATACAATGATCAAAAAACTTTTAAAAATAATATGTAACAGATCTGTTAGACCTGGTAGGCATACCTTACAATGTGTCTCAGCTTCTGGAACTGGGATACAACTAGACCACTGCACTCAGACTACTTATTAGTTAATAAATGTCTCAGGGTGATTACATTTAGATCTAACAAAAAAAAAAAAAAAATCTACCACATCTGTGTCTGAATTTCTCCTCAAATCCATAGAAAAAAAAAGTGTTCCTGATTGTTAATATGCCATGTTACAACTTGCTTTCTACAGTCAGGGTCAGCCTTAAGGGAATGATCACATCCTTCTTTGTTTCTTGTTACTGAGGATCACTTCACAGACCTGTGCTCCTTAATCTCCTGCCACTCTCTCTTGTCACTGTTCCCTGCTTTAGCTGGCACAGTGGCTCCTTGCCATTTGGGTGCTGCAGGAATATTATCTAGGCCCTAAATTCACCTGTCTGCCTTTCTGTGTGATTGATCTTGATCTAATAGTATATATTCCTGCAAGATGATATCATATCAGATTAAGAGAATAAAGGGACAAAACCACTTAAAAATCATAAAATACTGCAAGTGTCTTTCCTTTTCCTATGTAAAGTTTTATCTTCCTACAGTTTAGAGCTCAGAACTACTCAATTTTAGGCCTTTGGAGAAATATTTTGTAGTTCTTACCAGGAAGTTAGCCATCTCTTTACAAATAGCATTTTATGGTATTATGGGAGCACTGATAGAGCCTTAGCAGTATTATTGTGCTGGAGAACTATAATTACTGATAATTGCTACTGCTGTGTATATATGTTTGGTCATATGACACAGCAAATGCTACAGAAATAGCTCTGAATCATGCAGGCTCAATGAATATCTTTCCATTTTCTTTTCAGCAGGAAAAAAAAAATATATAGATATAGTATTATTATTAATACTATAATACTTTAATACTATATTAAAGATATAGTATTCTGTTTTTACACAGCAATATTTTGAAGAGGACATTGCTACACCACAACTATCTTTCAAATGTATCAGAAAATACAGACCTATTTAACTTTTGTATCTGCTTCATTTTATGTCCACAGCGCTTTTCAATAGCTCAGTAACCTGTCTAGCCAGGAAAAGCTACCCTGGTCTAAAGGCATTTTGAATGAACTAAGGAAATCTAGCCTTCTACTGAGAAATACACTGGTCTGATCCGAAACTGCTGCCCTTCCTCTTCCTTCTCTTCTCTTCCCTCCCCTTCCTCTCCTTTTCCTGCTCTTCATCCTTTTGCTGTATTCAAGCCAGAGGAGAAGGCTGCATTTCTCTCTCCTTTGTTGCCACCTAGAGGAGCGAGGATGACAGCGCGTTAAGTGAGGAGAAGCCAGCTCCAACAAAGGGGTAGAACAGGCAGGATTTGGATGGGCAAATTGATGTAGATATGTAGATTGAAATTGTTTGCTGACAGACAGATGAAGTAACAGCTCCCATAGCAGAGGCTAAACTCACCTAATGTGGTTAGTTAGACTAAATGCATTCTCCTACAAGCCTATCAGCAGGAGACAGGGAGAATTTAAACATTAATTCCTTACCTCAGATCATTAATATTCCTACTGTTGCTGAATCTTGTTCTTTGATGGGTGGAGGGGGGAAAATTTGATAAGAGATGAATCCCCTTGCATTCCAGCCAGTCCTCAAAGGTTAGAGGCCCTGGGGACGACTGGACTCATCTCTTAATAGGGATACCAAATACTATGATAACTGTAGGCCCCTTTCTGGCAGTACTGAATTCATGAACAGTCTGTCAACCATAGGTCCTTCAAAACAAGTGGTCGGGTTCACGAATAGCACAATTTATTCAAATGCAACAGTTAGAAAATCGGTTTTGAATGTTAGTATAGGAAATTCTTTACTACAGTGTGGGGTTCTTGCACAAATGTGCAATCACCACTCATCCAGAAGATAGGACTCTCAGTCTTGAGGAGTCTCCTCAGGCAGTGTACTGACCCAAGGGGAGGAAAGGGGTTCAGCCTGTTGACTAGTCTTCCCTCTCTCCTCTTCCTTCTTTCCCTGTTCCTTCTTCCCCAGTTCTTACCACCCCATACTTCCTACTATAGCCCTCCTTACTTCACCTTTTATGTATTTTCTTTTACATTTAGGTGAAAGTTGAGTGACTCTAGTCATACTTACTTTCATTATTCATTGATTTAAAAAGGTCTCCCGAGTTAATCGAAAATCTAGAGTGCATGCTCAGTGAGGAATGGTCAGTTGTTACTTGGAAGCAGTAACTTCTGGGGGTGGGGTTGTGTATTGGTATTATAATGAGATTAGAAGGAGGAGAAGTCTGAGCAAAGTCTATCAGAAGGGAATGATTTGCCACCATTGTTGGCCCAGCAACAGACATCTTATCGTACTATGTGGCTTATCTGCTGCAACTAGGTTGCCAATTCTGCAGGGAGTATAACAGTTTGGTCACGGTGTCTTCACTCTGTTCATCCACCATCCACTCATCAGCTGCACAGAGCCATGAGATTATACCCTCCACAGAGAAGCCAACAAAGTTTGGCCATGGTGTCTCCATTCTGCTCCACTCTCATTTACTCTTTCCAAGGGAATCATGGATAAGTAGATTCTGTGCATACCAACCATCCCGGAAGTGGTAACTCTCACTTCAAGCAAGCCTCTGTAGTGCCATAACTTCTGTTATGCCCTAGTTTTTCTCTAATTTCCCCTTTCTCAGGTAATTCTCTCACACTGAGAAAGATCTAATCTGTATGCTTATAAAGGCAGGGATCTGCACTAATATGTACTGCAGTTTTAATTTAAGGTAGAGAATGGTATGTCTGAAGAGTTCAAAGAAACCATGCAATAAAGACCTCTGACTCTTGGTGGAGGCCTTTAATATGGATTAATATCTCAAATAAAAAGAGAAGATTAGCTTATAATGGAAAAGACTCCAGATGATGTGGAAACACCAAAGCAATCATATCAAAAATAAACAATCCTACCCTATTTTTATAGCTGCTAGGACAGAAATCTTGTCAATTAATCATATTCCTGTCACAAGGGAAGGAAACTTTAAAAAACATAAAAATTTAAAGTATCCACCAAAAGAAGCTCTCAGTTACTGTCCAGGAAGAAAAAATCAACAAATGCAAATACCAGCAAGATCTGGTAGGAAATTCTACAGTCAATAAAATGTTGGAAACAGAAGACGAAAAGAACTCCTTGGTAAATGGTTTGTTCTTTTTTGCTTATATCAGAAATATTTCATGTTTTATCCATGAGTGAAGCTGAATTATATGCCTACATATACATTTAGAAAAGGTTGCATTGCAATCACTGCTTTAAACAATGCTTTGAACAAATTAGCCAGAAGCGTAAAAAGTTTAACACACTTTAAAGAGCTTGGACATACCTTTCAGATTATATGAGAACATTCCTTCATAGGAACAATGCTTTCTCTTTCTTTCTCGGGAGGTCCACAGAATCACATATGTAGAGACAAAAAGTATCTTAAGAAAGCCATAAGACCAAAGCAAGGAATCATGTAGTAATTTATCCCTTCCTGTATGCAGTTTTCCCGTTCTTCCAGGGAATTCCACAAGCCTGATCCAAAACTTACTGTAGCCAGTGGAAAATGTTCACTGCCTGTCAAACAATCCTCAGCTATAGAATCTGGATTCCTAAACAAGGTTTTCCTCAAACCGCCACAAAGTAATCTATATTTAATAAATCTGTTTTTTGTCTTTTAGGGGTGTAAAACACTTTGAAGTCAAGTGTCTGACAGGAGTGGTAATGTACTGAATGCCATCAGATTTGCAGTTTATGGGAGAGGAATGGGTTTGATTTCTTTCTTTAAACAAATTGATATTTAACCTTTACAGCTATTCAAGACCCCTATTGCTGACAGTTGTACTTGTTAAACGTTTTCTGAATTTTAAGCAAGTCAGTAATGCTTCAGCTTTTATCACAGCTATTTACTAGAGTGGAAACACTGACCTCCACATGACAGTGACAGAAAGACGCCTTTTCGAGCCATTGAAGCTGGATTGCACATCAAGGACTACGCTCAGCTCCTTAACTATATTTTGTCAGTGCTGTTGCTAACATTTGTTTTTTTTTTTTTTTTTTTTTTTTTTTTTCAGTAGAGTCCTAAGGCACAGATTATAAACCCAGACTCCTTATGACATGTGTTGAAAAACTTGTATGTTTAATAATAAGATCCACAGAAAAGAACTGACTGATCAGCTATATGTATTAGCAAAAACAAAAACAAAAAAAAGAACAAAAAAGAAAAAATGGATCTTGTTCCACCATAGCTACCAACTTGATTGGCTAAACACTGTGCCCACACTTACAGCAGCATTCACCTTGTTCTAATACCTCTTCTATCTCTAAACAAGAGCAACATCTACACAGCAGAGTGTGATACAATGATACTACTCAGGTCCCTAAAAACTGTCTTCAGGCTCATTAGACCTTCTTCAGCTGAAGTCTGGATCTAAAAAAAAAAATCTAAAAGGTCAAATAAGGTGAATCATGTTTCAGGAAAGAGTCCATCAAATTTATGAAATAAATTATATGTAGCTGTATCTGGTAATGCAAAAGGATAGGATATAGCGATCTAGGTTTCCCGAAGAATCTACATCTCCCCTACTTCAGTGAATGCCTATCTATCTCATTAACACAATCAGTATTACTACTTTTTAGATGGCCTAAATGGGTTCGAAAAGCCTTAGCATTAGGACCTGCTGGTGCCATAGAGAAATAAAAATAGTATCTCTGTTCAAGTTTGTTAGTTTAGTAGTAGTGCTAGTGTGTGTTTTGTCTAAGTTTATTGCTTTAAACTTGGGTTCCTATTGGACTGTAGCATCTAAACAATGGTAGGCATATAGTGTGATAAATTGCTTACATAAAAATTCAGATTGGTTCATGATATTTAACGATCTGCTCTCTAAGTCAGTCCTCTCAGATGAATGCCCCATATCTTCCTCTCAAAGGAAAACACAGGTGCATGGTGCCTGCTGGGTGTGACAGGGAATCTAAAACAAGTTTTCTTATTCTGTTAAGAATAGGAGTGACTTATGGGTGCTGCATGCTGAGCAAGGGATTATCCACAGCTAATAGCAAATATTGGGTGGAGAAGTGCATTTTCAGCCCCCTTGAGGATCTGTTTTGTCTTCAGTCATGAGTCATTTTGAAAGATGAAAGTAAGAACAGATATCCTAATTAAATGGTTAGGAGTTTTTAGGAGCTTAAGAACTTGCCTCAGACTTGTTCATTAGTCACCTCTAGCCAAGTATGATCTGGTTAATGGAGTCTTCTCCCAAGGGTAAGTACTTAACTGAACACAGCTCGCTTTTTAATCCATCACTAATGGAGTAGAGCTACTTATCATTTGAACAGTTTAATAGAACACTTGCCCAGAATATGGGAGACATGTTCAATTTCCTTTTAGCTATATCGCCTACTTCACAAGGTCATACTCACACTAGTGGAACAGGAGTGAAAAAGGACATGAGAAAACTGAAAGCTCCTTTTACATAGGGTCACTGAGCAGATAGAAATGCAGGAGTTATGAAGACAAGAGAAGATCAAATAAGATAAAGCCTAAACATAATGGTGCCTAAAGATGGTTACTGCACCCTGTGGGAATGTCAGGTTTGAAATTCCTAGTTTTTACCTGGGTCTCGTGTCTTCTCTCACTTAGAAAATGAGTCTTCATTATCATGTTTCTTTCTCTCTTTCTATATATATAGGTATATAAAACATAACTTCTGGCATATGTTATTAGGTATTGCTCATGTGAGTAAACTTTCACAATGTGACATAGAATTAGGATTAGAACTAAACAGCATGGTGAAGTTTATGTTCATGATGGAAAACACCTTGTGTGCATACAAAATGAACCTGTTTGTAGAGGAAAGATACCTGTTGTTTAAGTAGATGTGCAACTTGTATTCATTCAAAAAAAAAAAAAAAAACTTGTCCCATTGTCCATGAGCAGAGCAGGATCTCTACATCAGAGGCTTCTTTCTTAAGAAAACTTGATATTAAAACATATGTACTTTTGTGTCCATTTACTTTCATTTCTACCTTCAAACGGTGGCAGCATTTTGAGTGCCAATTCAGATTGATGGCATCACTAAAAGGATAAGTGTTTGGAGTGTCACTTGGTGAATGATTGACATTGGGTACACAGCAAGTTCTTATTCTGTTAGACTTTGGCATGTTTCTAAGTGTCAAAGTTAATCCACTGCCAGCTATTTGACAGCATTGTACTTAGTGCCTGATGCCAGTCTCCAAAACATGCATGATTAAGGCTGCATACAAATGCTGCTTGTTCAATTGAATAACCAACAGTTCTGCTCATATAAGAAAAAAAAAAAGGTAGAATCTCCATACCAACATGTTATTCCACAAAAAAGTAGTAAATAGGGGCATGGGATACTCATGTGCTTCTGCTGAGGGTTGAAATCTTTGCAGGGCTGTTAGTAGTAAGAAATATTAACCACATGAGATGTAATGTCAGCAAGAAAACCTTGTCAATAATCAGCAATAACTGCCCTGAGTGGACAAAAGGAATAAGGTGTCAAGTTCTCAACAGTTTGGACTTTGCATAGATAGGTAGGGCCCTAGCATCTCTTTTTAGAATCTGTGTTTTTTCCAGTAGTTCAATAGCTGAAAGCTATTCTTCCAACTAACTCCTGATCCCCAAGAAATATAAAAGGTCTTCTACAGAGTACACAAGAAAGAGGTAGAAATGACATTCCTAACCTCCCTCCCTGAGGGAGGGTTGCCCTGTATAAACATCCTTTATTATTATTATTATTATTAATAACAAAATATGCCTAAAGCTGTTGTGACTATAACAAGTTAGAATGTTATCAACATTGAAATACTGTCTCCATCCTTGAATTCTCTTTCCTTAACACATTTTCCTCCAAACCTATAGTCTGCTTTCTATACACACTGCTTTGTAGGAATTTTGCAAATTCTGCAGAACAGAAAAACATGGAAAACATACAACAAGAGACTGAAGGTGGCTAGGCAATGGGAAGGGACTTTAAAAGGACAAAAAGAAAAAGGCAGAGGCAGGTAGGGATGTATAAGAAGATGATCAGAGAGCAGAAAATGGACAGGAAGATAAGTTGAAAGAAAAGACAGTGTTGGTGTAGATAGAACTTTCTCACTAGACCACAAAAAAATCACAAGCCTTGACCATATTCCTGTCATATTCTCTTCACATTTCTTAGTATCCATTATTTTTCCCATAAGTAAAAAAATGAAAGCTCTTCATGGTAGAGACTTCCTTTTAGCCATGGGGCCCCAAATACTGAGAGTATTATGTGTCCGTATATATGAAGTTTGTGTATATATATATTTGCCATACACATATCTATATATAAGCATGTGTGTGTATAATCTTATAAATAAGAGAAATGGTTTGGATTCTGTAAACTAATTCAAAATATTTCTTTTTGTGAACTCACTGTGTACAAGCTCTTAAGATTTCTGTTTTTTATCATGGGAGTAATTCTCATGGGTATCAATAAAATCCATTTCTCCTCCTAAACTTTATTATCTATGATCTAACTTTCTAATTAATTTTCTCCTCTAACCTATGTCTTGGGATTCTGACATCAGTGTAAAAATGGAGTTAACATAGGTATCAAAATAGAAAATGGAGATAGCATGTTGAAATGCAGAACTGAATAGAAATGTAGTCAATTCTTTTACCTTAGAAATCTCTGAAAATTCTAACATGTCCTCTTAAACTGGATTATTTTTGGCATTTATTCTGCATAAGGTTTCAATATTTCAACTCTATTCCCTTTCTGTGAAGAAAGTTATACTGAAATGTTCTATCTTTTCTTGACTTTAATAATAACATGTTGTTCTGGTTCTCATAAAACCATTTCACATCTGGATATTCTCAGACTATTTTTTTCTCCCCATCCTATATAAATTTGGATTGTTTTATATTTGTCCAGAATTTTCATCCAGCCATATCTCTTTGGTCTATACTACACAATAGCTTGACCAGGCTGCTGTGCATCCAGAATTCTCAGACATGTCCACAGTGAATAGGCATCATTTTGTTTCATAAAAACAGGAAAATGACTGACATATCTTTGTATACATGATCAGTCTGAACACTCCCAGAAAGTCTGCCCTCCACTGTGCGCATTGTGCATGTGATCAGAGCATGTGTGTGTGAGCAGAGCACAATGCATGGTAACTCTCAGAGCTTGAAAATACGGCATAAACTTAAGCTCTGGAGTTTAAAAGGATTTTAGCACACAGTGATATTTTTCTCTTCAGGAAATACTAGTCAAACAAGTGACAACCATTTTTGCCATCCTGTGGAAAATAAATAAATAAACAAATAAATCTGCTAATAAATTTCAAAATGTATCTCATATAGGAGAATTTAATTCTTCCATGCATTAGCAGGTATAAAATTGGGCCCCAGTCATGCAACTTGCTTATAGGGGTCTTGTTAAGCTGCACAAAGCAGTCAATTTGCATGCAATGCACTGCAGGAAGATAAACATTGCATTACCCTCTTGCTTCCCACTTACTCTTCCAGTAATGGAGTCCCGTTTGTCACCGTTCACCTGCTGCACTATATCCTCATCTCAGCACCAGAAGTCTCAGCACCAGGGAAGACAGACATCTATTTACTGATCGCTACTGGTGGCAGTTAGACTTTTATCCTGTAGCAAGGAGTGCTTGATCCTCTTAGTCACTAAATTCAGTAATTTGTAATATATTCTTGGTCAGAGCAGTGTGGCAAGAGAATCAGCATAGCAAAGAGCTGGCAAAACTTATCCCCAACATGTTTGTTGTTATCACTGTTTAACTTCTTTTCTTACGTTATTTGTAGGTCAGCTGGGTGATTCTTACTTGTACAATACTTCTTAAAAAAAAAAAAAAAAAAAAAAAGATATGTTTTCCTGGAGCAAGAACATGGGTTTTAAGAGCAGGATAATCTAATATTTTTTAAAATGCAGAGCTGAGGAAAATTAGAAGAATTTGGGATATGCTTTTTTTTTTTCTTTTTATATGTCAACAAAATGTTACAGTTGTTACAGGCAAAAGGGAACATACCACATACATACAAAGAAAAATGTATTGCTATTCTAATTAATGTTTTAACAACTTTCACTTCACTGTGAGGACTATGATGTTTGAGATGTCCAGCATTAAGTTCAGTATCATTCCCTAACAGGGTGAAAAGATGGTGCACAAACACACAGGACATAGCTAAAAAATAGTGGCTTTGAGCAGCGGAATTAAACTATATCGTCTCTTCTGACCTCAACTATCATGTGAAATTGTAGAAGTGCTACAAGAGAAGTGAAAAATACAAATCTGTGCTTGCCTTTTTACCTTAAAGAAGGCACTTACATCACCATTTCTAATACCATGAATCTTCTGCTACCAGGAAATTAGTTTTGAAACCTAAATTAGGAATACCTCGTCTTCCTCATCATTCTTCCTGCAAGACTACATTCCTCTGTTCCCTCTCTAGAGCTATGTTCTCTGATAGCTCTTGATGAGCACATTACTCTTTTATGGTATTGCATGTGTATTTTGAATTCTCTTCACTTTCTTACAGAGCTGGGTGTATCCAGTCATCTATTGCTTTACTGAAAAAACTTTGCTGATCTCAGATATCCTATGCTTAAACTATTACTACTATTGCTATTTTCTATGTATCTATTTTATATAATACAGAAACAATCCTTCTTCTGAAGGATGTATTATATATATACACTATATATAATATTATATATTGAGTTGTACAAATAAGGGATAATGAATGGGAATGAACAGTATGCTAGAAATTTTTTAATGAAGTTTTATACTGGTTTGTTGTTGTGGCTTTGTTTGTTTGTTTCCTGACCGTGCCCAAAACTGCCTAAGGATTGTTGTAAAGTTGTGATGGAATTTTTCTGCTAGGACAGGTCAGAGTAAGTGAGAAGACACTGAACTTCAGGTAATTAGAATTTTCTTCTGATTTCTGTGTCACTGTTTGAAACACTTATTTTCAATGTACACGTTTGCTGGAGTGTGGCTTGTGGAACAGATTGTCATGGGTGTATGAGTTTGTGTGCTAGTATAATGATAGTTAAGGAGGTTCTTTAAAAAAAAACACTCTAGCAACTGCTTAACATGAACCTGCTTATACAGTTTCGGCTATATACAACAGGGTTCAAGGGTCTAGGAATCCACTAATGCTTGGAAAAAAAGGAAAAAAAACTCGAAGAAAATAAGGCATTTTTGACTGAAATGCTGAGATTTTAGGAGAAATTAAATAACATAAGGAGATACTAAACCTTGAATTTGAACGATTCTACACTTTTTAAGCACTTAGCAAAGTTTATCTTCCCCATGCACATGTTAATTGTCCTTTCACCAACTATTTATGCAGGAAATGAGATGATAGGAGAACTGTATGAAAAGCCACTTTTTTGTTTTGTGTTTTTTTTGTTGTTGTATGTTTTGGTATGTTTTGTGTGCATCCATGTGTGTGTGTATAGAATGGGCAACATTAATGATCCTCTGAGAAGGTCAGATTGGAATTTTAATTACAGATTTTACAGAATCACACAATCACAGAATAGTTAAGGTTGGAAGGGACCTCTGGAGATGATCTAGTGCAACCCCCTGCTCTAGCAGGGACACCCAGAGCACATGGCACAGGGTGGCATCCAGGCACATTTGGAAGATCTCCAGAAAAGGAGACTCCACAGCCTCTCTGGGCGGCTCTGTCACCCTCACAGGAAAGAGGTTCTTCCTCATATGGAGGTAGAACTTCCTGTGTTTCAACTTACACCTGTTACCCCTCATCCTCTCAGCAGCCACCAGAGTGAAGAGCCTGGCCCCATCCTCCCTACATTCTTCAGGTACTTGAACATATTGATCAGCTCTCCTCTCAGTCTTCTCTTCTCCAGACTAAACAGGCCAGCTCGCTTAGTTTGCCCTCATAAGGTAGATTATCCAGTCCCTTCATCATCTTCATGGCTCTCCGCTGGACCCTCTCTAAAAGCTCCATGTTCTTCTTGTACTGGGGAGTCCAGAACTGCACACAGTGCTCCGGTTTTCTAGACGATGATCCAGAACTAGAGAAAACCTTAAATGCTACCAGCAGACTTAAAACCAAGATGACCTGGCTGTTCAATCCACTTGCACTCAACCTAAGATCATCAACTGAGGTCCAGGTAATATCATTCTGGAGGACTTTTTGATGCTTCTTACATATGGATTTAATTTTGAAATGTCTATATTAATTGGTAGATCTCATGAGGAATTTTTGTTCCTTTTTTAATGAAAATTAAATTTAAAAAGGAAGTTTTTATGGTATATTTCTTCTTTTTCAGACTTCTGCTGCTTGTTCAGCTCTTGCTATTGTCCCAAATCTGATTTTAAACTAAGATGTAAATAGTGCGTTTGAAGTTTGATCAGTTTTCCTATTTTTCATGACACATTTATTTTCCTACACCATTTACGTGTATCTGAAAAAAAAAAAAATCTGATAAAAAATACTTCATGTGATACCAGTACTTATCTATTATTCTACAGTACATAAAAAGGTTCAAAGCACTCATCAATCTCTGTACAAATCAGAAATTCTTAGGCAAATGTTTTATCATTTTGTTTTGGCACCTTGAAGTCAGCTGGTATAAGAGGAAATATAAAGACCTTATGATGTAAATCTTTTTTTTAGGATGACAAGTTATGTCACTTCCACAGCTTGCTTTTCCTCGGACTGAACAAGCACTGCTTTCTCAGGGCCCTTTTGTATGCCATGGGCTCCAGGTCAATAATCAGTTCTGTGACTCAGTGATGGACTTGTTCTGAGATGTCATTTTCTTTCTTTTACTAAAACCTAAACTCCCCAGTACTAAAGCCAATAATTCTCCAGATAAAATCTAATAGAGGTGACATGAAGATATAGTTTGCAGGTAAAGGTAAATAATCAGTTCCTTATAAATTCTGGTTGCTCTCTTATTAATGAAGCCCAGTGTGTAATTAACTTTCATCACTCCAAGGACATCCTTTTGGTATAACTTCCTGTAAACCTTTTGCATAATTAGTTCCAAGGATATGTGGTGAATAAAATCTTAAAATTGAAAGTCTGTAATATTTCTGCTTACTTTCCTAATCCAGAAGATATTTTCAATGTGAATGCTTATGGATATCTAGAAATCTCAAACATAATATACTAAAAGAGAAATAAAGTACATACATAGAAATATTTTTATTTACTTCTAAAGTGACAAATGTTTTAAGAATGGCTTGTCTTCCCCCTTTCAGATTTATTAAAATCCAGGGAAAACCAAATTTACTCAAAAAAAATCCGCTTCATACTGATTTATTTCTTTGAAGTATCTTCTCTGCATGTTATACAAAATATGCAACATTATAAAAGTTGGTTAAAGATAAATTCACTTTGTCCTTTAAACAGTATCATAGGATCTCTGTCAAGCTACATCTCTAACAGTTAACATCCATTTTTTAAATCTAGCCTTGTAAATTACACTATCAATTTATATTCAGTAGAGGAAAAAATGAATTAATATGTTTGGAACTTTTAAACAACCTTTATTGTTTATCTTCAGTATTATAGTAACAGGTGTGTAAATTGATAACGGACAGTCCTTTAAAGCTGACAAGACAGAGCTGGTGTATGTTGATTCTACTGTTTGGGGGTTTGGATTTCTTTTTGATTTTGTTTGACTGAGAATGGAAGAGGTGCTGCTGAGATCTGTAGACCAAATTATTTGCATGACTAATAAGTTTAAATTTGATGCTATAGCATTGACAGATACTCATTTTCAAATACCTATCATGTATGTAAAGGCAAATATCAAGCAGTACTTATTACGAGTAGGCCTTACTCTTGAGAATTAGGATGAATTTGAAAAGAAGAAAAACAAGATAAAGTAGACATATCAGTCATGAAAAATGACAGATGTGTAGGGAGAGGCCTACATTTTTGCATTTTATCACTATATTCTCTAGGTAAGACATTTAAGTTTCTTTCAGTTGTATCAGAATTTATTGTCAGTCACATTTTATATGTAAAATGAAACTTTGTACAGCTTATAAATAATTAATACATGAATAAAATATCTGTAATAAACGTGCAGTTGGTTCATACTTTTTTATAAAATCTAACAAGAAAATAAATGCTCATTCTATGTTTTATAATAACATAATTTCGACACTATTAGTCAACCTATGCTAGTTCTGTTTGTAATATTTTTTAACTTCTATTTATTAATGGAATCCAAAATAATACTATGACCTAACTATTACTCGATAAGCTAAATGTAGTCAGGATCAGAATTCCATTGAATAAGTGCTGTACAAATCTCCATGTTCCTGAAATAGGTGTCATTTTTTTAAAAAAACAGATCTTAATATAATTTAAAAGATTTTTTTTCTAACCCTGAAAGAAACAAGTGGAGAAAGTGAGAAAACCTACATCTGAGTTAATAGCACTTGATTTTAAAGCAATTAAAAAAAGCAATTTCATAATTTTAAAGTATTTTTAAAAAAAGTGATACCTGATTAAAATGGTGAAAAAGAAATGAAAACTTGCTCATTTTTAATTAAATTATCAATAGTTTAAACTTAAAAAAACAGTGGATATTAGTCATTATTATAATATTTGTGGCTCTCTAAATGAGACTTTCCATGAAAATAGGGAGGAAACACCTCCCTGGGCCCAGGCTTCAGAAAGGGTTGAGCTAAGAGATTTAAACATATCTATGGATTTTTACTTTGAATGAAAAGGAGAGAACTCCTTGAAGGAAGTATGTTATAAAAACACATTTCTGCTTCAGTATTAAAGCAACTAGAGAAGAAAAGAATGAACATTCAAAATTAAAACACATTCAGTAGATATGTCAAGAAACACAATTTCTACCTGCCACATTGCCTACAACTCTGATAATCTTAGGACAAGATGGCATTTTTTTCTCATGGGGAACCATCTCTGGATGTTTCTAGACTGGAACAACTTCCTTGTTGCCACCTTCACTCACAATAAAAAATGCATTATGAGCAGGACCTAGAAAAGCAATAGGGGGCTTTGAATTTCTCAATTTGATAAAATGGTGATAAACAGCAGAGAGAAGGGGAAAATGTTACCCAGTTTGCCCTTAGGTTATATTGCCTCGGAGATCAGGTTAGAAACAAAATATCACAGCAGTTACATTCCTCTGAAAAAGGAATTGAGATGGATGAAATTACCATAATTATCTGAACTTATTCAACTTTTTTTTTTCTGTTTATGGTAAAAGTTCAAATGTGCTATATCCATTTTGTTAACTGAACATTATTGAGCTTAGATGATAAAAATTTGCTATTTCCTTTAATTTTATTTTGTCCAATCAGTTAGTAAACATATCTGTCTTTCAAACTCTGGATAAATTATTTTGTAATCAAAAGCCTTGTTAAAAAGGAGAAAGAAAGAAAAATACATCTTAATATAGAATTATCTCCACAAATTCCTTAATTCAAAGCACCAGTAGATGTATACACTCACACACACACACCTATTTAATATTGTGAGTTCAATTCTATACTTACTATAAAAACTCTTATGTTGCCATTGCAAAATAAGGCATACCCATAACGATAGAAAGAGAAATTATACCATCATACCTTAAAATACACTAGCTCTATTATACCTCATAACTCATAAAAGATTCACTTTATTCTTAGAAATGTATTAAGTCTTTCTTTGCTGCATATTATGCATCTCACAAATTATTTCTTTGTGGAAGAGAGAATGAAGAATATTAGCATGAACATGAATCTGAGAAAGGGGGAATTTTTTTTTTATAAATTACCATGGAAAGGACAGGTAATTTGAGCACTGACCTCTAGGGTGATCATTTTATTATCTTTCTGTGGCAATCACTTTTCTGAAATGCACTTTCTGTTTTGTTTTGGTTTGGTTTTGACTTATAATGAAATATTGTGAAAATGTATTTGTAGTGCATTAGCTGCCATTATGAATCTGGAATCTCGTTTGCATTTAATGTAAATCAAGCATGCCTATTGGTGTCATAGTGGTGAATGTGTAATGATCCTGCCAGTTTTGAGGATACAAATGTTTTTGCTACTTTATCTGGTTGTAACAAGAAGTTGCTTTTTATAAATCAGAAATGACCAAAAGAACTGTCCAATTGCACTGAATATACTATTCAAAATGCATGATTGATCTAATAGAAATATCTGACTGTAAGAAATATTTTCATATACTTTTATTTTTCCTTGCTCTCATAAATCAAGTTTGAAGGTTATCCTATAAATTCAACTCTTCACTTTTTGATCATCAGAGAAATCCTCATAGGCCATGTTCACTGGTAGTGAAATATATTCAATTGTACTAACTTTGCAGGTCCATGGCTGTGTTTGTTAACAAATAATTCTGGTTCATGGTCAAAATAACCCAATATCCTACTGTGTCAAGGTTGTGAGTAAATAATACAATATTGTATTTATTGTGTTTACACCATTTAACCTGAGATATTAATTCTAGTCACTCTGAATTGATCCTCTGGAAATTCCTATATTTCATGGGACAAACAGGGAGCCTGGAATTCTGAACATGGGCGCTGTGGGACTCATATAAGCTAAACTGAGACAGTAGTAGCCGTGAATTCCACTCTCCACCCTCCTCATCAAACATGAAGACAATTAATTGTTTGTAATACATGAAAAACATGGTCTTTTGGGAATCAAGTTCCTATTTTATTGCAAATTAGGCAAGATATCTGTTAAGTATAAAGAAGTTTTATCATAAAAGTTCCATGTACTCTGGTCAAACATATTAAGTTTGTATGAAAGTACCTCAGATATTCACTTATTAATATAAAGGCAAAATATTTTAGCACTAGTTTTAAGGATGATGAGAATGACACATTGATCAAATATTTGGGATTAGTTACATGTTTTAATGAAGAAAATTATAGAAGTGGCAAATTCAGCCAATGCATTTGTTGGAGAGGGCATTAACCAATGTATTTAGCATAGTCTGAGGTATAAGAAAGTAAAAGAAAGGGGCACTTGAGGATCAGTAATGTGCCAGTATTTAATATTTCAATCGCATTTCAAATGCAATAAATCTTGACCATCAATGCTCTAGTAATCTCACTATATGTTAAATCTTTGTATATAAAATTAATCTTGGCTCAGTTTTCCATGAAAAGAAAATAAACAACAACAGAAAACAACAAACAAAAAACAACAAACAAAAACAATAAAGAAGTGATATCAAAAGTATAGATATTTCTCTCTTTTTGAATTAAAATCTGACCATTATCTCTTCATGAGATAGCTCCAGCTTCACTCTAACTCCAATTGTCCTAGTTGGATATACAGAGGGGCATTATTTATTTCTGTTGGAATCATTCCCTGAGGTATGGAAGCCTGAAGCCTGGCAATTTAGCTCAGTTTGAAATACCCTCCAGCTATCATGTAGCTCATGAAGCCAAAAATAAATAATAAAAGTGAGTCTGGTATTTGAAACAGTCTATACTATGCAGTCATAAGAAAATTATTTAAGAATAATTTAAAATAAGACAATATTTAATGAAATATTCTACTGGGGAAATACTGATACACTGTAGTCCTATATTTGTATTGAAATTTTAACAAACCACCTAAGAGGTTGATAACAGGCAAAGAGAATCAAATTCCTCAAAAAAATCCCTTTAAACTGCTTCTTAGTGAAGAATATTTTATGATTTTAAAACAGCAGAAAAAATAACCTATACACGAGCAGGGATGAACACTTTGGGGCATAATTCCCCAATTAATTTAAAGCACACCAGAGGCAGAAGCATTCTCACGTTTTTGAATCTTCTCCAGTACATACTTTCCAAAAGACAGTGAGAAACTTGTTCAAGTTATTTTGATTATGACTTCAATTAAAAGGGTTATATTGAAAATAAAAGGTATTTGGGAAGCATAATATAAAAAGGATGCATTGCAGCATACTGTCTGGATAGCTGAAATCCTGAGAAAAAGTCCTCTCATCTGTCCACCGTGCTGCTGGTTTATGCTGAAATGGAATTTCCATCACCAAGAAAGTGACCTGCTTAACAAATCATGTATATCATGTCTGATCACAAATGAGACCCCTGAAACAATACATGCCTACCAAAACAGTTTATCTGTGTGGTTGAGGCCCTTCTTGGGTGAGATTGCTTTATGGATGATCCCAAACCAGGTGATTCAAAAGACTGCTCAGAAATGTGATAGTAGGGGGACTTCCCCAATACACTAATTTCCAGTTTCTTAATAGAGTATATTATAAAAAACAGAGAGATTGCACAAAAATAGAGGATAGATCAAAGAACCAGAATTAAATAGAACTAGTGACTGGAATGAATTGAAATAGAAGGGGAAAAAAAGATACAAAAATTATTGCTGGTACTGAATTTCTTGCAGTTACTGCCATGACATTGTATGCATGCATATGAAAACTTTGAAGTGGATGTCAGATAGACATTTTCAAAGCAATAGTCCCTTTCAGGGGGTTTAGTATATATTAATACTTTGGACAGAAATTAGTATTAGGAAATTTAAAATCTTAGACTAAACATGAACTTTATATTGAATGAGAATAGTGAATTCTAGATAAATACTTTTCAACTTTTCTAAATACAAACACACTTTTAAAAATGATCAAACAATACGCAATTGAAATTATTAATACAAATTGCAGTAGGACAATTACATCAAACCGGTAAACTCCTATACATATACACACACACACACACACACAAAAAAAAAAAAAAAAAAAAAAACCAGCTATGCACATTGCTAGAGAATAATTTTATTAGCAGAGAAAAGGTTGTCATTTCCAAAACAGAAACAGAAACCTGCACAGGCCTGAGCTGAACTGAAATATATTGTCTAATGTACAGCATCACTTGCAACAAATATCATCTAATTCTCTCTTCTAACATCCTTCTTTAAACAGACTATAAGAACACATTTGGGTTTACTTTCTAGTTTTTCTGTTTTTAGGAGACTGTAGATACCAGTTTAGTAAATCTCCACTTTTTTATAAGCAATGAGATTGGATTGGAAAACCATAGGTTCAAAAAATATATATAGCTATAACTCCTTTAATAGCCACTTGAGGCAGTGCCACCATGCATCACATTAAAATAAACTTGCTAAATCTTAGCGTTTAAATTTTTAACTCATTATCATGAGTTGATGATAAATCTAAGCTCTCTTAATTTACAGTTAAAATAAATAACTGTTAAATAGTTAACTGTTAAATAGTTAAATAACTAACTGTTAAATATAAAGAGATAAGTGGTAAACTTAGTGTTTACCATTGCCTAGTAAATGTGAAAATTGCAAAGTTCTTGCTCTTGAATAGATTCTATTACGTTCGTTTTATTGTATATAACTATCATTTATTGGCTAATAGTAGATTTAAATCAAAAGACAACTTTCCTGCTCAAACTGTACTGCAAATCCTGTAGAATCATAGTATTTAAGGTCATGATGTTCATGGAGGGGACTATTTCAATTTAAATTCCTATGCAACATATTTATCTTTCCTCAGCTACTTTCTTTCAGTTTTACCAAAGCCACAATACCTATAAAACAAGAGAGTTCAGCCATTTGTGGTAGAATTTAAAGGCTAGTTTACACATATTTTCAGTCGTATGTTATGCCAGATTATAAAACCGTATGAACAAAAATGAAATTTATAAATGTATAATTCTCTTTTTATAAGTAGCATGACAGCATTTGGAAATTCATTCAATAAAATATAATCTGGATCAGCTACAGCACACTGTATTTTTGCTCAATACTAGTCAAGTAAGCAAAATAGTGGGCACCTAAAACTGATACATTGACAAGGACATATATAGACAGTTCTGCTGCTTATGGAAAAAAGATGATAAGAACAGAAATGCATACAAATATTACCAACTCCTCTGCTGGGAAATATTATGCTCTCACTTTACTACTGTGCAAATGAGTTTATAATCTGACCACCTGGATAATGTCTTATTTTTGCCAAATTAAATAAGAGTTGAAGAAAAATCAAGAGACCCAAAGGGTAAGAGTAAGGTAGGGCAATCCTTAACTTTTCAAAGATGTAACAAAGAAGATCACAGAATCACAGAATCACAGAATCACAGAATGGTGGAGGCTGGAAGGCACCTCCAGAGATCATCTAGTCCAACCTCCTGGCTCAAGCCAGGGCATATGGTCCAGGGTGGCATCCAGGTAGGTTTGGAAGATCTCCAGAGAAGGAGAATCCACAGCTTCTCTGGGCAGCCTGTTCCAGGGCTCTGACAGCCTCATAGTAACGAAGTTCGTTCTTCCTCCTATGGAGATGGAACTCTGAACACTTTGTGAACTCCTGCGAAAACACAAGCTCGTCCTGAATGTGCCATGGGTTGTAATTAGTCTTTCTGAGAACAGAGGAGAGGTCCAAGAGTATGTTCCATGGATGAGAAATTTTCCTCCTATAAAGGACAAGGTGACTCCCTCAGGTGACCAAGATGTCCCAACTTGTCGCTTTTCCCAGACTGCAGAGCTGAGAATGGAGTGGGAGAAGAAGATGCTAGGAAGTAAGTTGACACCCTGAAAGGAGGAGGAGACCTTCTGTAAGAGAACTTTTGCTAACCAATTTTTATGCAATGCATCATTTGAAATGTAAACACTTAAAAATGTAGCTTCACTGAGAAACTGAGAATTTTTATGTCATAAGCATCAATGTTAAAATGTTATATAATATAGGAATAAATATGATATCCATTAGTGGTTGTGAAGAGTATTGAAAGAAAGGAGCAGGACAGAATGGAAATATTGTTAGAATGTGGAATTATTGTAAATGGAAGTATTGTTAGAATGTGGAAATATTGTATATGTATCATTTTTCTATCTAGTTTGGACTTCACACACAGCCATTTTACACAAAAGTTGAATTTATTTTATGGCAATATATAATGAAAGAGCAAAGAATAGACCAAGTGATACATTTTAACCCAATTTTGTTCCAGAAATGTTGTGGCACAGCACCATCTGCAGGTGTACAATCGTAAATTTAATGTTCTCAGTATAGTCAGATTTTGTTAATATCAGTTGTCTTTTTTTTAGCACTGATTTGTTCTTTGCTTTTGCTGAAAATCCAGCAGGTAGTGATACAGACTGTCTTCAGTAAATAAAAGACAATTACTGAAAGATAATTTAAAATAGTCTAGAAATGAAGAGTTAAAATTATTTTTAGCATACATTCTGTTTGAAAGCCCTTTTGTTTTGAAGAACTGAACAGACCGACCATGTTTAGAGTAGTCATGTCTTATATGCAGTTAGTCTATATTTATATGGATATATTCCAAATATTTATTATTTTTGTAAAATATTAGGCATTATAGTTCTGAGCCTAACCAAAAAGGAGGAGAAGAAGGTAGTCAATGGGGTATGATGCAGTTGGTAATAAGCCTTACTTTATATCAGTCAAATTGCTTTATAGTGTATCATTTAAAAGCATTATTGCTGTGTTGTGCTATTACCACCAGGAAATAATTAGTATTCTTAAGGAACATATTTTTGATTCATTTTCTTTCCCCTCTATCATCTCCAACCCCTCATAGATGTTTGGAGCAGAAATATTGTGTACTTTGAAAACTAGCTGAGTGATTATATAAAAAATTGGGGGGAGGAAAAATATATCGATCACTGTATATCAATCTACTGTTTCTATTTATTCAATTTCATGATGAACTCAGTAACAGAGACTATGTACCAGCAATATAGCCTAAATATTAGTTATGATAACTGATCAAGTTAAGCAAAAAAAAAATCACTATTTTCTGTAATGCAGATATTTTCATAAGGGTACATAGTCTTCCGGAAAATATACAGTGATAGTCCTAGATTCTAAATTATTATAATTACACACAGGTTCAAAACAATTGGAGCTGGTCATGATATGTGATATAGTGGGAACTGCTACAGTGTAGTGAAAATCAAATGCAAATCAGAAGTAAAAATTATAACATAGGAAAATATGCAGATCTATAGTTATTTTGTAACTCTTGCCACACAAACATAGGGGCTTCTAGAGGGCTTCTGGCCTAGCAATCTGCATTTAAATATCCTGTAAGATCTCAAGAGTTTTCCTGCATCTGTTTAACGTGTGCTTTTATTTCACAGAACACTTTTTCTTAGTATTCTCAAAATATAAAAATATAGAAAATGTAACATGGAGTTTGGAAGTAACAGAACAGTTTTCCTACATATTTGTTTAAGATTTTCAACAACAATAAAAAACAAAAAAACACTATGCTGCACAGGTGTAGGTGGGGAAAAAAAAAGGCAGATTGGTGTTTTTCAGTGAAGCTGATTTTTTTGCCAGAAAATATTGACCCATTAAAATGGAAACAATGGCTATAAATAAATAAGTTTGGAGACAATTTCAACTAGGAAAGATCTTTATTTATGTCATCTCTGATATATATTATTGTAGTTCCGAGGCATAAAATGTCCCTTTCTTTCTTGTCATCTCTCCATTTCTCCAGGTGTCTCCTCCCCCTTTTTCCTGTTAATCATTTGTTAGTAGAATTGCCTTATCTACCATTCACCTACGGTAACTTTTAAAAGCAAATACACAAAGCAAAAAGTTTCGTGTCAAAAATAGAGATAGATAGAAAGGGAAAGAGAATAAATACTCGGGCTATACAGACACTTGGTAATTATTCAAAGAGAAATGATACCGGAGAGTGGGGGGAAAAGAAATTTTGTTTCCTTTTTATGCAATAAATTCAAATCCCTTCTACAACTAATTCAGCCCAGGAACTTGAAGTCTCAATCTCTGCATCCTGCACAGACACATATCTGATCATGCCTGAAGTGTTTGTGTGCAAAGTGCAATATTCTTGAAATCCTAAGATTCTTAGTCAGGGAAAGAATATCACTCCCAGTTTTGCAGAGTCAGGGCCTCATAAGCATTTCTTTCCAGAAATATTACATGGAAATATGAGACCTGAAATGGTACATTTTGCCATATATATAATAAGAAATTACATGGCTACCCAGGTCCTTTACTGATGGAAAAGGAAGATAATGCATTTGTGACTGTCTCTGCTGCCCATCAGAGGTTATTGTCTATCCTTTTGCCCAAGGGCCGTGATTCCTGACTCAATGAACATGCAGTGTAAAATGAAGCAGAAGAATGAAGCATAGAATTAAACTTGTGAGAGTTATGCCTGTCAAAACACAGACAAATCATCATTCATAATAGAGAGTATTTGGCTTGTATGTTTGTTTTTAATTAATACATTACAGCAGACGAGGGTTGGGAATGGGATGGTGGAAGTGATAAGGTGATGCTACTAACAAAGTGATTAGAAGCAAGAAAAGGAGAGGAGGCACTAGGTGGGTTAGAAGGATGATGGGGAAAGAAAGAGACATTTTATACTTCAGAAGTACAGCAGCATATCATAGATTGTGCTAGTAATGAGTTTGCAACACCTTGCTGAAGCAACTGAAATTTTGCAAGCTAAAATGTAGGTTGGAAATAATTCTTGCAGACATGTTTATCACATCATGAATCCCCAGCAAACACCTTTATGAGGTCTTCCCCTCTATTGACTTCTAATGATCTTATTTGTATCAGTCTTCATATAGCTTCACACTAGTGTATTCACAGATTTGCATGAGCACTGTTTGACTAGTTTGACATCTTAACATCGCTTTCTGTTTTAGATGACAGTGCTTTGATAATTTTATGGCAATAATTAAATCAAACCAATTTTGCTCTAAGCCTGACAAGACAAAATGTCAACAGTTTAGTTAAAATTACTCGGAGAGGGGCTAGAGAGGAGGGGTTAATTGTTTGAAGGTTAAAACAAACAAAAAAATACATTGGGGAAGAAAGACAGTGAGGAAAGCACATACGCACCCATATGTTTAGATAGGTGAATAGAGCTGTCATCTGTAAAATGCAGCTGTGTATTTTGTGCATGTGTATACATGCACATGTTTATGTATGCATAGTAGGGGGTACTTGCATGGCTCACTTTTTGGCAAATGGCCTGTTAATAGTGCTTGTTAAAAATAATAATAATAATAATAAAGGAATGGGAGTGTAGACATGTTGCACCAAACTGCCAGCAAGGCACCTGCCCAAGTGGGTGATGCTGAGGAGGGACGCCCATGCAGTGGACAGTGCAGTGCTGAAAGGGCGTGCAGCATGGGGCAAGAGACACAGGCAGCCTGGGGCACTGGGGAGTAGTTTTTCAGGAGTGCTCAGGGATTTGCAATTGTTGTTAACATTTCCTGGGTGTCTCATATTGTCTGTTTGAATTCTAGAGTTCACTGATTGCCAGCTACTTACATGTCATTAAGAAACCAGCAAGTCACTTTGATAATGACATGGTTTATCCTTTGTGAATTAAACAATTTTCAATACAATACCCTTACATCCTTGTAGATTGAAATATCTTCTGTTTTACATATTAAAACAAACAAACAAACAGACAAACAATGCCCTCCCCTCTTTCCTCAGCTGCAAGTTTCATCTCTGTGACATTCTAAATAGGAAAAATATTAAATCTGGAAATTTATGCTCATAACAGAAAATCCAGTCAGTTTTACTACCAGCAGTAGCCCTGCATTGCTCGTGGTGAAAGCCTAAGCTTTAATTGTAAAGCACATGTTGCCTCCTCCATACTGCAGCTAATCTTACATGCACCCTCCGCAGCCTGGCCACCTGGATATGGAATGCCCTTCTAGGGAAACTGACAGGATGATACTTGTGCATGAACATCAAGGACAAGATTATAAACTGTCTCGGTTTAATGAGCCCTCTTGAGATTTCGACATTGCAGCACTGGTCTTTCTGTCACTCATCATTTACATAAGGAATCAGTTTTAAAATCCGGGGATGTGACAAACATTGAAAAATATGCTATATCCAAACTTCGTTTTTTAGGAGAATATACATAGTTCACCTGTTAATTGAAAACAAACAAACAAACACAAAAAATGCTCCTCAGCACGCATACCTAGAGATTTCTAAAATGGGTAAACTATGAATAAAATACTTTGAAACTGGTACTAACCCATTTCAACTTTCTATCTAAGATCAAATTTATAATGAAGTGTTATTTTTAATAACTTCAAAATGCACTAAAATAATTGTATTTCTTTTCATCTGAGAAGCTACTACTGCAATCCAACAGACTCTAAACAAAATTAGAATAGATTATAATCTTAGTAGTTATAAATCTTCAAACTCTATTCTAAGCTGTTAAGAAATCACATTTGGAAACAACTCAATTTAGGAAAATCTAAAAACATACATATAGGTAACAAAATAGAATTACATCAATTTTCCTTAAGTTATCAGTAATAAGTGTAATCATAATCCTTTATATGTTTAGATCCCTACCACAGGTGAAATATCACAAAAAAATAATAAATGTAATCGTGACTATTATTTTTTTGCTATTACCAGAAGTAGATGAGTACTGAATACAATTCCAGTGAATTATTTTCCTCATTTAATTACCCATCCATATTATTTATTGTTTAATGCTTATCTCATAGTTTTCTACTGCTTTTTTTTTCATCATGAGATGTTCTTTTTTTCCTCAATTTTTCTAAGTCAGTCAAAAATAAGCTTTGATTTTTCACTACTAAATGAAATGTAAGTTTGACAGTGACTTAAATAAGTGCATGCTCAAACTCCTGAATCTTTGCAACAAATAGATCTCATCTGAATCTTTCTGGATTTCTTTCTGTATAGTGCTCATCTAATTAGTAGTATTTTAGGAATATTAACACTTCGAAGGATGATAACACAAGACAAACAATTTAGTGGAAAAGTTCACTGTTTCTAATGGCTTCGCTTTCAGCCGCTGCTTGTACAAACCCAGTTATAGACTTAATGATATATATCTGATAATCTGATAATATATATTTCATCTGTATCTGTAAATATATACAAATATATATGGATATATATGTGTGTATAGATAAACATATATACCTTTTATGTAGTAAATCCTGAATGAAGTTGAGTAATAGCATATATATATACATTTTGTCTGCAATTATAGGTCTGCAATTTTATAAACCTTATAAACAATATATAGAAATTTTGAATGTAAGTTTTAAAATAAGTCTATTCAAGTTTGCTTTTACCCGAACCCTATAGATCTTGATATATCTTATCCAGTAATAACAATGGTTTCTGTTATCTTCATTTTATAATGTAGATATAATTGGTTTACCGATTTGGTAAATTATTATAATAATTTTACAATTCATTTTTGTTTTCTTTTTTTAATTACTGTATTGAACTGGAAAAAAATAGGTAAATTTATTTTTGTGCCCCATGACAGGAAAAAAAAAAAAAAAGTAACCCCATTAAGAGAAATCCTTCTTTCTTTCTTTCTTTCTTTCTTTCTTTCTTTCTTTCTTTCTTTGTTTGTTTCTTTCTTTCTTTCTTTCTTTCTTTCTTTCTTTCTTTCTTTCTTTCTTTCTTTCTTTCTTTCTTTCTTTCTTT
>JAWLRI010000001.1:12230326-12248524 GCA_034781795.1 Crypturellus tataupa
CCTTCCTTCCTTCCTTCCTTCCTTCCTTCCTTCCTTCCTTCCTTCCTTCCTTCCTTCCTTCCTTCCTTCCTTCCCTTATCAGAAAATGACAATAAATGAAAAGCCTGTTGAAAAAGATTACTACCTGTTGTGGTAATAGCATAGTCAGTGGATTTTTTTTTTAAATAGAATTATGTTGTGCTTATGTGAATTCTGGAAAAAAAAATATGAATTCTGAGATCAGTTAACTTGACAATAAATAGAACAGCATATTAAAAAATATAGTCTTTTGATGGTGAATGTGAACCAGGAAAGTATACTTTTGCTAATATATTTTTTCTGCTATTTTCTTCCAGACTTGAACTCATTTTTAAAGGTTCTTCTCTGCTATGTTTCATTAATTGATTTTGTTACAGACATCTCCTCAAACCCCTCTCGATACTCTTTGCATTTAGCTCTCTTCATTTCTGTCAGAGCAGCATTGTTCTTCTCTACAAGTACTTTCATTTTCTCCTTCGATCTCCCTTTTTCTGTCTCACTAATTATTTCCATTTTTTTCTGAGGTTCTTTCTGAGTATATCAAATATACAAAGGAAGCATGTAGTAATGCATGGCTGTAGATCAATTAAAATGTTCATTAATGGATATATATATTTTTTCCCATAGAGACCCTTATTTCCCTGATGAGTAAGAGGTGAGTAGGTGTTGTACTGGCTGCAGAGAAATAGATAACCCATTACCAGAGAACTGCAAGAGAATACTATAAACTGGGAAAGCTACATTGTTGTTTCTTCTGGACTAATTCCTACTATATCCCAGAAAAAGATATTCTGGGTATAAGCAGAACTGCTCTGGGAAGCTCTGAGTAAGCACAGTTATTCAACTTTTCATTGGCCCTCAGCAGAGATGGACAAACTTCATGTCAATATTCTTGTAATGATGTGGGGAGGAAAAGCCTTTCCAGTACAATTGTGTGCTTGTTTGCTTAGTTAATTATTTTCTTTTAACCATATTAACAATATTTTTCTACATTTTTAGCACTAGAAACTGTAAATGGGAGACCACCGAGAGATAAAATGGGAAAAGACTCATTGCTGGGAAAGCTACAATCACGACATCAGAGTCCAGGAGGCACTGGAGAGGAATGAGTGACAAAGTGCTGCCTGCTTTCAGTGTTCTGAATTTTAACCTCTAAGACATTTAGCTTAAGATTTATAAGAAACATGGGAGAATAGAACAAGTGAGAGTGAAAAGGGAAAAAAAAAGCAAATAAAGAAAATCTTAACTGCCTCCTTATTCCCTTTCTTGCTTTAATACAGCCTTCTCCAATAAGAGCAATTAGCATATGGACTATTTTATGGAAGATGATATACACAACTGTGCATAACTCATACAAATATGTGGCAGATTGTATTTGCTATCAAACCAGCCAGGAATCAAATTTTCAGAGGGATAGCCTAAAAATGTTCAGGCAGAGAGAGAGAATGTGTAAGCATATCACACCCCTTGGGAATACATTTTGTAATATGCCTTACCCAGAGAACTATAGATATGTTCCAAGAAAACTTTATCTATTTCTGTCAATTCTTTTAAAATTTTTGTAATATACATAAGTGTTTTTTCACAAAAAGAGCCATAGGCAGTGTTGGTAGTGGGTTCTAAATGTATATTGAGGGAAAAGCAAAATAGAATAAATATGTAAGTGATTCTAGAGTTAAAAATGTCTGATTATTCCATTCCCAGTGGAATTAAAAATCTTCTAGACATCTTTATACATCTTTCATTAAGAAAACAACCCTTTAGCAGTATACCTCTTCACAGAGAAGCATTCCATGCTTTGGTTTATTTGAAAAAGACAGCCTACTGATTCACTTCGAGCTGAATGCAGTAGTGTAGCAGTCTGATTTCAGCTAGATACTAATAACTTTTTTTAACTGTGGACACACTTGCTATAATGATAGGAAATTAATCAACATGGTCTGTACATTAGGATAGAGTCATGACATGGTTAGAGATAAATCCTATTTGTAAGTAAGAATCAAATATCTAATCAGCCTTTGAGATACTATGGAGAGTTTGTGCTTACATATACAGGCAAAGAACGAACATGCATGTTGATTCAATCACAGTTATCTGTCCTTTATCCAGATATCTCCGCTGGACCAGTGGTACAGAACAGCTGTGTATCATGCTAAATGAGCTGCCTAATTTTTTTTTTTTTTTTTTAATAAGTTCACACTGATGGAGACAGGAACTACCAACACCAGTCTTCAATACATTTTGGATGATTTCCCCTGCTGCTTTTTGATGGGTTGATGGGTGTGCTTCTTCTGCAGTTCCATATGATCTTTCACAGGTATCCTAATTCAAGTGTTAACCACCAGGGACATTATCTGACCCTGTGGGCTGCCCCCCTAGCATCTTCCCCCAGTCAGACAATAACTATCATTAACAGTCGTGATGGCTGCATTCTACTGGGGGACAGTCTCCTGGACTCAGGGACACAGATAGCAACACAAAATGGCCATTAAGTCAATCACTTTATCCCACAAATATGGAGACAACCCCAGAGCCTGGTGAGGTTTCCTTGCAAGACAATGATCTTCACACCAGGATATCCCCTTGAGCAGGGATGCCTCTCAAGTTTACTCCTCAGGGTTAAGAGATCCCTTACCAACAACAGATTCATGGTTAGTGAACATAGCAGGCTAAAACTTAAAACTTTGTAAACATTACTGAACCATATCCAAGATTAACTGTGTGCATTAACCCTTAGAAATAAACTGTTGACCAAGTCTAGGGCTAAGATGGCATCCAGATACACCCAGAAGCCTCTGAAAAGGTATTTGGAAATCAAGCGGGTCCATTCTGAACCTTGTGATTCAATGGGAGGGTCTCCTTGCTAATTTTATATAAGCCTGACCTCCATGCAATAAATAGCAGTGAGCTTGTCATTGAATCTTGTTAAAATAACTGTCCATATCAATACAACATATTGTTATTTCTCTTACTTGGGTGAAATGCATTGCATCGCTCTCCCACACTATTTCTGTGACCTGTTTACAAAGATGAAATTTAATTTTCAAAGATTTATACCCCTGAGATGATGTGCAACACACAGTGCTAGCATAGAGCTTCTACGAGGCCATGCAGCTCATACTTTAAAGGCCAACATCCAATCCAAAGGAGCTCAAAGTTGGGGTGTTGATGAAGCATATAAGCACTTTTGTTATTTACTGTTCCCACAAGAATGTTGAGATAGTTCTTGAAAATGGTATGTGAAGTACCTTATATATGTCAAAGACACAGACTTTCATCTCTATTTTATTCAATTTAGACTTATTTGTTAACTGCCCAGTTGACTTCTGTGAGATGAGGTATGGGCTAATGGGATCAGAGAGTACTGGGCTGAAAATAGTAATATAGGACTAAAATAAGCCTTCTAGAAGAGCATATCTACTGTTTCAGAATTAGTCCATCCTCTCTGAAGTCTTGTCAAATTCCAGCTTCAGGTTAGAAGGAAGTTGTCATGGTGGGAAGGGTATGGCACTACTGGCCAAGCCAAGATTCTAATGATTCTGACCAAGCATAGATGCTGACTGAAATTCACATCTTTGCTTTGAACTGAAAGTATAGTTACCTATACTTTTATTCACAGAGCTTTTAGGAGAGGTCTCTAATAGGATATTTGTCAAAGATGCTCAGAATTTCACAAAAATATTGTATCTAGTTAGGGTAATTATAATGTCTCTGTAAGTCTACACAATTCCCTGAAAATATACTTCAAAATTCAGAATCTTTTTTTTTTTTTTTGTCTTCTCTTCTTTAGAGAAACTTGAAGATAGAGTATAATTTAATGAATCAGCCAAGCTTATAGTCCTGCAATCTTACACTATTTTGTTTAATGATATATTCTCTGCAGGCTTTAGTTTCCTCTTGTGATTAGTTTTACTGCAGCAGTATTTATACTCTGACTTCAAGACTGCCGTAGAGGATTCCTGCCATCTGTTGGCTTATTCACATGTGGAACTCTGCTTTGGACTTTGTTTCATGGTGTTATAATACCCGAATGTGTAGATACAAAGCGTATCCCATATATTTGGCAGATATATGAAACAAAATACTTTTGATACTATTTTTTCATTATATATACACACAAACACATAACATTTTTTTTGGAAGGGGGGAGATGGGTGGGGGAAGAGTTTAAATATTTTATTATCTCTTACAAATGCCTTAATTATGAAGGGTCCTGGTAGTCACACACTTCAGATGAAGAGATGATTGGCCTAATCTTGTTCAGACATTTTAAGGTGTCTCCTAATGATACAGAAGGAAGACAGTCTTCTATTCTTACCCTTGTCCTACCCATATACCCAATAAGAGTGCCAGTGATCTTTTTTAGTCTGAGTTGTTCCTTCAATTTTATGCACATGAAAACATAAGAAAACAAGCATACACCAATCACTGGTTTGGTCTGCAACCAGACCAGATTTATGTTGTTCATCATATATATCTATTTTAGAATTTGAATGCCTTTTCAAAGAAAAACTACCAAACTTAGAAGGTAGTTTTAACCAGATGCTTCATTACAAGTACTAAGAGAAATATCAGAGAGCTACATATTTATGTCAACTCTACATCAATGGCAATCTCTTTACTTTATAATAAATGCATAAAAGAATTGCTCCATATATTTTTGTTCCACCTTTCCCTCCAGTAACTAAAATTACGCATAGCTAAAAACTAAAACCACAGCCATAGCTATGGCAGATACACTCCTTTATAAACCAGTAAAGTATTTAATTCCCTGTAGGGAAATTCTGCTGTATTTGATGAAAAAAAATCAAATATTGTAATCTGAAGAAATTCAAATGAATTTGTAAGTATTATTAACTTAACTTCCTAGGCATACATCAAGATTTTGTTATTGTAAAGAATGAATAATAATATTTGTAAAATGTGTCCAGTTAGCACATTTACTTATTTTTTTTAAATCAAAATCCCCAGAGTTCCTCTTTCTAATATTTCATTTCTGTACAGAAGTGTTATAAATATACTTGGTATCTTTGTGATTTTTTATACTTTTATACTTTCAGAAAGTATAAAATATCTTTGTCATTTCTTCTTCTTTTAAATCTGATAGACCTATCCAAAAACTATGGCCCCAGAAGTCATTCATTAAAAACTTCTCTTTATGCTTTGTACTACAGTGAATTGAAAAAAAATTTTTTATAGAGAATTAGCCATCACTACATACAAAACAAGTGGCTAATGTGTTTCCTAGGATCATGGAACTGCTGTTTTGAAGCAAACTTGTTAGTATATTAAGAATAGCATCTTGCATTTACAGTGGTTGATACCACAGGGGAATAAACACTATCTGCAGCCTTCTGAAAGAATGAAGAAAGGAAAGAAGGGAAGAGAGAAAGAGAGAAAGGAGGAAAGAAGGAAAGAAGGAAAGAAAAGATACATAAGTGAAGCGAGAAACTGTTGTATTTCTCAGTAAGAAGAATTCTTGCAAATGAGTTTCTGGCTTTATGCACTCAAATGCAGAATATCATAAATCCCTTTGATCTAGAATCGAGCAAACTACAAGGGCTTCCTGTCTCCAAGTTGGCAGTGTGTCTATAAGCATGAGAAAATTTGTTCCTCACATCACATCTTGTTTCCAGTGTAACATCGCTGGGTAATGGCCTTCCCTTCCAGAATACAGAAATCAAAGCAAGTTTCATGTCTACAGGCCTGAGTTTGGGACGAAATATGCATTCTTCTTCATTTCCTTGTCTCAGCTTTGTAAGAAATGTGTTCAGTAGATAAGATATATCTATTCCCATGCAAACTACAATAGAAGATATAAATTACATACCTCTGTCTTCCTCAAAAATACAGTCAATATAATGTTTTATCTAATTTTAAAAATTAATCCCATAACTTATTCAGGTAAATGTCTAAATATAAATTAATCAGGTCCACTAATAGAACTTTGGATTGGAAAAATTAAAAGTAAACAAAAAATTCTAGATATTCTCTCAGTCCCAGTCCAAGCCTCCTAATCTTTCTAAAAGAAAACCTTTATAGCCAGGTTAAAATCTTTCATATTATTTAGGCAACTAAACTCTATTCATATCTCTAGGTGCCTATGAGTAGAAATCAATTCAATTCGAGCATCATCATAACTTATAGACATCATACTATTCTGCCATTATAGCTTTCTCTGTAAGTCCGTTCTACCAGATTCTTCATCTTGAGGGCGTGAAAGCTATGTGTTGGATTTACAGATGTCTGTGTCCAAAACTAAAACTAAAAGTTCTAGAGAATATGTAACAAAGACAGTACAGTCAGGCTCAAATCATACCAGGTAACAGACTCAAATACATAAAACCTTCTCAGAGCATTTCCATCTGTTGCGTAAATTCATTGTTTCTGGGGATGTCTGCAGAAAATGTTGTTCTTCAGTGTAGATATTCCTTCTTCACTCATGTTACACTTCTAGTTTTCAGTTATATTGTCTTGAAGCTCCTCCACCCTGTATGCCTGCTAAATCACTTCTACACTCCTTTCATTAGGTCTTTTCCAAGACAAAGCTTGGAACTGGTCAGTAGGAAGATTATTTAGAGAAGTGCTCGAAAAAGGTCTTGTTTTCTAGCCCAATCTCGTGACAATGCTTTAGCAGGCCTTTCTTTCTATTATGCTTTAACACAGTCCCCTCAAATACAATATAAACCCACGACATCATGATTTGAAAGCTCAGATATGATAATTATCTCATTATCTTGACCATACTTTAAAGAGATTTAAATTAGTAAATTACTTTGACAAATAGTTATAAGACCGAAAGATAGGGTCACACGAGGTCCAGAAAAGACTGAGAGAGTATGGGTCTGCGTCATCTACCTAACATATGGTAGGTGATATGGTAGGTGATGAGGTAGGAAATTGGGAAAAAAAAGAAGTGAAGAGTTCATGATAAGAAGAATTTCCCTGTATAGCTACAGGATCTTGTCAGGCTGGCTTACCACAGAGTTAAAGCATTATTCCATCAGAACTATGCAATATAAAAAAGGTAAGGCTTTTCCTGAAAAGAAAGAAAGAATGGAAAAGTTAGCAGGAAGAATTCAAGTTAGCAGGAAGAATGCAAGAAGTAATCAGGTTATGGGGTAGGTGATGGTCTGCCATGCCACTCACAGCCACCTAACTCCATAGCCTGTGAATCACAGAATCACAGAATCACAAGAATCACAGAGTGGTTATGGTTGGAAGGGACTTCTAGAGATCATCTTGTCCAAGCCCCCTGCACATGCAGGGACACCTAGAGCACATGGCACAGGGTGGTGTCAAGGTGTTTTTTTGAAGATCTTCAGAGAAGGAGACTCCACAACCTCTCTGGGCAGCTTGTTCAGAGCTCTGTCACCCTCACAGCAAAGAAGTTCTTCCTCATATGGAGGTGAAACTTCCTGTGTTTCAACTTACACCCGTTACCTCTTGTCTTCTCACTGGCCATCACAGAGAAGAGCCTAGCCGCATCCTCATTACAATCACCCCTCAGGTACTTGAACATGTTAATCAAATCTCCTCTCAGCCTTATTTTCTCCAGACTAAACAGGCCCAGCTATCTTAGTCTTTCCTCTATGACAAAGGCTCCAGTCCCTTAATCAGCTTCATGGCTCTCCGATGGACCTTTTCTAGAAGCTCAACATCTTTCTTGTACTGAGGAGCCCAGAACCAAAAATGGGCCTTGATCTTCCTTGTTACATCCCTGCATTCTCTGACAATGTTCCTATATTCTTCCCATGTGGCTGCATAGGGAAGCAGCTGGAGTAGGGGGTTGGACTAGATGATCTCTAGAGGTCCCTTCCAACATTAAGCATTCTGTGATTCTGTGAACTTCCTTAATAGCCTAATAATAGATTGCCCATGGTCACTGTGAAAGAACACTTATTTGCTTTATTATTATTATTATTATAAGAAGCTTTTTGAGCTATGTCATATGTTCAAAAATGTCTACATTCATTATGCAATCAAAAATACTGAAGATGATTTATGAATTTTGTCAGGTTCAATAATCAGGAATCTGAGTTCTACCTTTTAGACTATATCTCTTCCACTGCTAAATAGTCATTTTATGACTGTCCCTAGTCTTTGGCCTACTTTTTCAGTTTCTCTTTGATGCAGATCCAGAAAAGAAAAGGAAAAAAAATCAACAACTACAACGCAGAAGGTCCACATATTTGTTGTGCTTAAACAATTCAGCTTTAATTTTAAAAACAAGCAGGAAACTAGACAAAAGACTCTTAATCGGCATTTTCTATTTCCACGTCAGGTATGCTAACAGAAAACTATCTTCACTCAGGAAACAGGGAAAACTTTCTACTGTTCTTTAGAAAATTCACCTCTGAAACATGTTTAGAATCTCAACTTCCTGATTCCTCGAAAACCCTGATAAAAAAAAAAAAAAAATGGGGGATTTGGGGAATGAAGGACTTTCACATTTTTCAAGTGAATCAATTTTTATTTTTTTATGAGAATCAGTGATTTTGTGTCTTTTAACAAGGTAGGGAAAAAATAGTGAATACTTTTTAAATTTATTTCAATTCCAAGGCATGGAGGCACCAATCTGCAGACCCAACCCCTTGTCCAGAGAGGTCCGTTGCCTGCCAGGGACTCGGATAAGGGATGTTGCAGTGACACTGGCAAGGCTTGTCCAAACAGCTGACTATTATCCGCTGTTGGTGTTTCATTGGGCTGCTAATGATGCCATGGGGAAACTGAATAACATTGAACGAAATTTCAGAGCCCTAGGGATGTCAGTCAAAGATCTTGGTGCCCAGGTTGTGTTCTCCTCTATCCTGCCAATGTGAGGAATGAATATGAGGAGGAAACGGCTAACAACTGGCTGTGCCGCTGGTCTCGGCAACAGGGTTTTGGTTTCTATGACCATGGGAATCTGTTGGAAGACCACCAGCTAGTGGAGAACGAGATGGTTCTCATCAACAAGAAGGGCACACATGTCTCTGCCAAAAGGTTGGCCAGCATGGTTAGGAAGGCTTTAAAATAAGCATGAAGGGGGATGGGGAATGTTACATGGACAGGGCAATCATTGGCATGCAGCCAAAGCCAAAAGGCATCCAACAGGAGTATGGCAGTGGGTAAGTCAGTATAGGAGATTGATTATAGACAGTCCTCTTTCACCCTTTTTTGGAAAACTGCAAGGTCAATTACTTCCCTTAATTGCCTGTACACCGATGCACATAGCATGGGGAATAAATAGGAGGAACTGGAGATCTGTGTGCAGTCCTGACATCATGGTCTCATTGGAATTACAGAGACATGGTGGGACAGCTCACATGACTGGAGTGCTGTCATGGAAGGCTATGTACATTTTAGGAAGGACAGGTTGGGAAGGTGAGGTAGTAGAATTGCTCTTCATGTTAGAGAGCAACTGGAAAGCCTAGAGCTTAACCTGGGGATGAATGATGAGTGAGTTGAGAGTTTATGGGTAAGTGTTAAAGGGCAGGTTAATGTGGGAGACACTGTGGTGGGTGTCTGCTACAGGCCACCTGACCAGGCTGAGGAAGTTGATGAGGCCTTCTACAGACAGATGGAAGTAGCCTCACGGTCTCAGGCCCTGGTTCTCATGGGAGACTTAACCACCCTGACATCAACTGGAAAGACAACACAGCCAGGCACAAACAGTTCTGTAGGTTTCTACAGAGCATTAATGATAACCTTTTAACACAGATTGTGGAGGAGCCAATGAGGAGAGGTGGGCTACTGGACCTCATACTAACAAACAGAGAGGGACTTGTTGGAGATGTGATGGTGGGAGGTAGCCTCGGTTGCAGTGACCATGAGCTGGTTTTGTTTAGGATCCAATGAGGAGGAATCAGGGCTCTAAGTACCCTTGCAACCATGGACTTCAAGAGGTCCAACTTTGGCCTCTTCAGAGACCTCTTCGGAAGAATCCCATGGGCTAGGGCTCTAGAAGGAAGGGGAGCCCAAGAGAGCTGGTCAGTATTCAAGCAGCACTTCCTTCATGCTCAGGAGTGGTGCATGCCTTTGAGTAAGAAGTCAGGCAGAGGCGCAGGAGGTCTGTGTGGATGAGCAAGTTGCTGCTGGCAAAACTCAAACAGAAAAAAAAAAAAAAAAAACTGTAAAGAAAGCGGAAAAAACGACAGACTGCTTGGGAGGAATATAAGAATGTTGTCAGGGAATTCAGGGATGTGACGAGGAAAGCTAAGGCATGTTGGAATTAAATCTGACAAGAGATGTTAAAAATAATAAGAAGATTTTTTTTTCAAATATATCAATGGTAAAAAGAAGATTAGGCAAAAAGTGGGTCCACTGGTGAACAGCATGGGTACCCTGGTTACGAAAGACACTGAAAAAGCAGAGTTGCTGAATGCCTTCTTGACTTCAGCGTTTACCAATGGCAGCCCTCTGGAATCCCAGATCCTAAAAAATAGAGAAGGAGCTTGCAGAGAGGAAGACTTGCCCTGGGTAGAGCAAGATTGGGTCAGAGAGCACCTAGGGAAACCTGACATCCACAAATCCATGGGCCCTGATGGGATGCACCCAAGAGTGCTGCAGGAGCTGGCGGATGTTACTTAGCTAAGCCACTCTCCATCATCTTCAAAAGGTCCTGGAGAAAGAGGGAGGTGTCAGAGGACTGGAAGAAAGCCAAAGTCGTGCCACTCTTCAAAAATGGCAAGAAGGAGGACCCAGGTAACTACAGGCCAGTCAGCCTTACTTCCATCCCTGGAAAAATCATGGGACGGCTCATCTTAGCTGTTGTCCCCAAACATGTGGAGGATAAGAAGGTGTTCAGGAGGAGTCAGCATGGATTCACCAAGGGGAAATCATGCTTGACTAACCTGATAGCCTTCTGTGATCGAATGACCAGCTGGATAGATGAGGGGATGTCATCTATCTTGACTTCACCAAAGCATTTGACACTCTCCCTCACAACATCCTCCTCGACAAGCTCCAGAAGTGTGGGATAGATGAGTGGATGCTGAAGTGGATTAACAATTGGCTGGATGGAAGAGCCCAGAGGGTGGTGATCAGCAGTGCAGAGTCTAGTTGGAGGCCTGTGGTTAGCGGTGTCCCCCAGGAGTCAATCCTCGTTCCGGGCCTGTTCAATTTATTCATCAATGACCTGAATGAAGGCAAGGAGTGCTCCCTCAGCAAGTTCGCTAAATATACAAAATTGGGAGGAGTAGCTGATACCCAGAGGGCTGCGCTGCCATCTAGAGGGACCTGGACAGACCGGACAACTGGGTAGTAAGAAACCTCATAAAATTCAACAAGGCCAAGAGCAAGGTCTGTGAAAATGTTGCAGTTTGAAAGCCATAGTAGTGGAGCGAATCGAGTTCCTAAATAGTATGATCAACTATAAGCTTGACTCTGACAATATCGGATTCACAAACAGTCTGTCAACTGTAGGTCTGATCGCCCCCCCCCCACCAAAATAAGTAGTCAAGTTCACAAATAGCAGGATTTATTCAAATGCAACATTTCTAAAGCAGGTTTCAGATGTCAGTATAGGAAATTCTTTATTACAGCGTGGGATTTTCAGCTAGATCTTATGTACAAATGTGCAACCATCACTCACCCCAGAAGATGGGAGAGGGCTCTCAGTCTCCAGTCTCGTCAGGCCCAAGGGGAGGAAAGATGGGGATCAGCACGTTGGCTGACCCAGAAGTTACGATGGAGTCTTCCCCATTCTTCTTCTTCTGCTTCTTCCCTTCTGCTTCCTCTGCTGTCCCTCTTACTAGTTTGCCTTTTATATATTTTCTTGTACATTCATGTGGAGTTTGAGTGACTCTAGTCATATTTGCTTTTGTTATTAATTGATTTCAAAAAAGTATCTCAAGTTAATCTAGACAGCATGCTCAGTGGGATGGGGTTGTGTATTGGTATTATGATGAGATTAGAAGCAGGAGAAGTTTGAGCAAAGCTTATCAGAAGGGACTGATCTGCCACCATTTTTGGCCCAGCACCAGACATCACACTATGTATGTGGTTCATTAGCTGTGTGGCACCATCAGGCTGCCACCTCTGCAGGGAGTACAACAGAGTTTGACCACAGTGTCTTCACTCTGCTCCACCCTCCATTCACTCGTCCTCTGCACGGCACCATCAGATTATCCCCTCTGCAGGGAAGTCAGCAAGGTTTGAGTGTGGAACGGAGGTTCAGCTCCACTCTTTGTTTGCTCTTATCAATGTGTGCTAGGAGGGCAGATTGTGTTGCCAAGGGAATCGTGGAGAGGTAGGTTCCGCATATACCAGTCATCCTGGATGTGTATCACCCCAGGCAAGCTTTTGTAATGCCAAAAGTTCTGTTAGGCCCTAGGTTTTCTCTAAGTTTTCCCTTTTCCATTCTTCCACAGGTCCTGCACCTGGGGAGGAATAACCCCAGACACCAGTACAGGCTGAGGACAGACCTTCTAGAGAGCAGCTCTGCAGAGAAGGATGTGGGTGTCATGGCGGACGACAAGTTGACCATGAGGCAGCAGTGTGCCCTCGTGGCCAAGAAGGCCAATGGCATCCTGGGGTGCATTAAGAAAATTGTCTCCAGCAGGTCAAGGGAGGTGATCCTGCCCCTCTACTCAGCCCTGGTGAGGCCATACCTGGAGTACTGTGTCCAGTTCTGGGCCCCCTAGTACCAGAGGAATGTGGATCTACTGGAGAGAGTCCAGCGCAGGGCTACAAGGATGATCAGGGGCCTGGAACATCTGCCCTATGAGGAAAGGTTGAGAGAGCTGGGCCTGTTCAACCTGGAGAAGGCTGAGAGGGGAACTGATCAGTGTGTACAAATATCTCAAGGGAGGAAGTAAAGAGGATGGAGCGAACCACTTTCCATTGGCTGGCCACCGACAGAACTAGAGGTAATGGCCACAAACTGAAGCACCAAAAGTTCCACAGGCACTTAAGGAAAAAATTTTTAACAGTGAGGGTGATGGAGCATTGGAACAGGTTGCCCAGAGAGGTTGTGGAATCTCCTCTGGAGATCTTCAGAACCCGCTTGGATGCAATCCTATGCCACATGCTCTAGGTGACCCTGTGTGTGCAGGCGGGTTGGACTAGATGATCTCTAGAGATCCTTTCCAACCTTAATGATTCTATGATTCTATGATTTCAATTTATTCTTTTTCCTCAGAAACACTTGGGAAAATTCAAGTCTTTGCTAAAGACATAAACCCTAAAATTTTAAGGATCTACCTTTAAGAGAAGACAGATTCAAAGCTGCAAATGTGATTTAATAATATCTTTGAAGAAGAGATCAAATCATATTTACAAAAAAAATGAACGGAAAATTTGAAAAAAATATATATTCTTTTTCAGTGACAAACAACTATAATTGCACCTGAGATGCAATTACAACGCCCCTTGTCAGCTACAGGAATGTACAGATGTAATTATATTTATACAGTTAAACAGTTAAAAGAACTGCACAGTTGTTGGAGGACGCGGGGAGAGTAAAGGGAGGCCTCAGGTGAGGCTAAAGTCTGGATAGGCCTCGAGCTGCCCTGTGGATGACCCCTGGTGCCTGCGCATGCTCAGTCAGACCACTTGGCATGGCTGAGCAGTTAAGCAGAGCACCAGGTGTTTCATCATGCCAGTGATAGCAGCTCGAAGTTGAGGGCTAGGCGCTCCCAAAAGTGGGGGCCGGAGCGGGTCGTGCCGGCCAGTCCACTGTCCCATCCAGGAGCATAGCCAATAAGAACTCCTTGACAACCGTTCCCCACCAATCCTTCGCCTCCTTCCGCCCATCATCCCTCCTGTCACTATTCATATAAAAGTTAAGGTTCGTGATAATAAAGTTGGCGTTTGACCCTGATTGCTGTGTGATCATTATTTGTCGACCGTCCAGGTGCTGAAGCTGGCCTCGCGTCGCACTTCATGTGCTAAAGCTGCCAGTAGCTAACGGCGCACCCTAAACAATCTCCTTGGGTGGTTTTACTGACCCTCTTTGGCGGACCAGAGAGATTGCCCCGAAGCAGCGTCGTTCCCCTTCCGGCCTGTGACTGGAAAATGAAAATCTGGGATGCAGAGGTGAGAAAGCTGTTCCCTCGAGGTATAAAGAATCACATCGGGAGGCGTTGGTACATTGGCCCAGCCCTGAAGGCCTGTGGGCCTGCGGAGCAGCGACCACTACTCGTCCAACTACACACAGTGGTCATGAATTGCCCCTGCATATACTTACTAATTTATGGACAAGTGTAATTCTTTTAACAAATGTCTCAGCCAAGAAGAAAGGAAGGATTAATAACATCATAATTTTCAAGTGCATATAATTTGATGCAAGTGATATCTAGGCAATGATGATGTTCCATGGATAAAAAAATAGCTATGGAATTCAGTCTACTTGCATGTTTTTGTTCTTCCTTTTTTACAATTTTCTCTAATGATTTGATCCATTTAAATAAAGTTTTAAATAGCCTCTGTGTTTGAGGTGATTGATAAAAAGAAGAGCTGATTTGAATAAAACCAGTAGTAGTATGGCAAGATACATTGTATTGAATTTGCTAAACAATACTCATCTTTTTTGTGTGTGTTTCATTTATTCATAAGCTATGTTCTGTTGTTGGATATAATTCTTGAGACACTCTTTCACAAATGGAGAGGGTGAAAAGCAGTATAATTCAAGGTCATTTCTATTATCCTCTGAATATTATAGCATCCTCCCCCTGCATGCTCTATGAAGTCCTTTTCTGGAGAAATAATATCCGTTCTGCTCTCTGTCTGTTAGACATCCACAGTAGTACAGCTCCCTCAGCGTCCTGTCTCTTGCAAGCGCTCATAGTAGATGCATGCAGAACAGTATAAGAACTAGATGAGCAGAAAGGGATATTTTCTCAAGCATGATCTCCCAAATTCTGAAAATGAGTAGTTTTGGGATTTACAGATTAAGAAGTAATATTTTTGTCTGTCTCTGTTGTGAAATAGCATAGTACCAGAATTTGCCCCTAGGCCCTAGTCCTTTGGTTGGTTGACTCTGAGGCTATATTTTATTTAAAATTAAAATAACAGCTTTCTGTTCAAACAAACCTTGGATGATATTCTGCACATTGGTCACTCCATGAGCTGCTCTTTAGACTCATTATGGATAGAACTGCACCAGTTCATTCCTACAAAATCCTGCAATACTGTCCCTGTCAGAGCTGCACCCTGATACAACCCTATCTGCCTTCATACCATTCCCCCAAACCACACTTCCACCGCTTCTTTCTCCACTATAAACTGGTGAGAAGAAGAAAAAAATATACTTCTAAAAATAATAGCTATCTTTAAGTCTATGGGTTATTGACTGGGTCCTTCAAGAGATCTGGGACAGTGTGGATGCAACAATCCACTGTATTGACATCTAGTCCTAAGTAAGAATGTGAGCATCTCTGTAATACTTGATTGTCAGAGCTCATTTTCTGGAGTGAGCTCCTTTACCAACATAGAGGTAGCCTCATAGTATCTTCTCTCAGTAGCCTCTAATGGATTTCTTTTCCATGAATCAGCTTAATGTATCTCATAAATAAAAAAACTTAAAAAAAAAAAAAAATTAAAAAAAATCCACAAAGTTTATTGAAACTACATGATAGGATATGGTTAAAAGTGCAAGGTAAGGAATGTGGAGCTAAAAGCCTGATAGAAGTCCACATATGAGAAATTTTACTGTGGGTTATCAAGGGGCGCTTTCATTATACTCCATTTACTATGTTTCTGCGTTTTCAGTTTTTCTAGTTTGCTCAGTTGTCTGTTTCATGTTTCACAGAATCACAGAATGGTTGACGTTGGAAGGGACCTCTAGAGATCATCTAGTCCAACCCCCCTGCTCAAGTAGGGACACCTACAGCACGTGGCACAGGGTCATGTTCAGGTGAGTTGAAGCTGAAGATGTCCAGAGAAGGAGACTCCACAACTGAGTTTGTTTGTATCAGTTTTCTTTATAGTTCTTCTTTTTCTCTAGGCTAGTTGAATTCAGTAATGTAACATATCCTTAAACCATCCCTTTGAATTTCAGGTTGTGGACTACTACATAGCTAAAATGGACAATATCCTCTGGAATTAGAAGAAAATAATTTTTCAAAAAATACTTAAAAAGAAATTCTAATTTGTAATTATTTTAATAAAGATTCACCATAATTTAGTATATATACACGAGTCTTGTATTTAGGTAAGACAATGTTTTGCCCTAAGATAAAAATATAGGGAGAGGCATTAGCAAAGCAGAATGATGCAAAAATATTCATCATTGACTCATATATCAATTCCAGCTGCAATATTAATACTGCAGTAGATTACAAATTCTTTATTACAGAGTGAGTGGTCACAACAGTGAATTTTAGGGCTAAATCATCAAAACTGCCTTTTGAGATAGATGCCTCTTTTCAATCTCTAGTTTTCTACATTATGTCCAAGTGAGCTTTGCCATAGTTGAGAGATGAGCAGGATTGCTTTCACTTTGCTGTTGCTGCTGGATCTCTCAATTCAGACAGTGAATAATGATTTACTGACATCTCTGCTTCACAGATTGGCAAATTGTAGCACTGAGCTTTCTTTCTGTTACTAGAGAGTGTACTGAGACAGGTCATTTAGGTAGAACAGGAGAACAATAGTTTTAAAAGATCAAAAAGATTTCTTAGCCTAAACTATTTGTTTAAGAAACTTTCTATGCTAAGGAAAATAGATTTCAATGTGCAAGCTCTTCCATGGTACTTATGAAAAAAAAAAAAGTTGTAACAGCATCTTTCAAGCATACTAAACATTTTAAATTTGAATAATTTTTAAGTGAAGAGTGATTTTTATTTATTTTTAAACAATTTTCAGTACTTGTCTTTCTTACATATTTTTCTTTGCTTTTAAAGTAGGAAAGAAAACAGATTTTCTTTTTAGGGGTCAAAAAGTGTTTTGTGATCATCATGCTGCCTATAAAAACTTTTAACGTTACATGAAGCCAGTGGAAATTGCCACTATTAAGTTGATTAGGTCAACATAAGGCTGTCCATATCATGATAGTTACTCAATACTATTGTCCAAAAACCAGAAAAGATTCAAGAGTATTTGTTATATTGTTTAGAGATGGAATAATTAGCCTTATTTACTTTTATTTTATTAGGAATTGGATTTAAGAAGCTGGTCCAACAACTGGGTGCTACCTGAGTTAGAAAATCCTAAGAGTACTCCTACAGAAAGCCGGGTAAATGAAAAATTCTATATGGGAATGATGATACATCAGAAGTCCTAAATAATATGTTGTCTAGTAATTTCCAAATTTCTCCCCTCGCGGCTACGGCCAGAGACAGGCCAGCAGGCTCGCATGTTCTTTGTCGCCACGGTTTCCCAATACTACTAGTTCCACCCACCCCACTAAAGAGCTGAGGTTCCCCCTTACCCCTCCTGGGATTCCGCCGGCGTGGGGGTTCGCGGCTGCTGCTGTTCCGATCCCAGGCGCCTTCAGGTTGGAGGAAGAGATCACAGGCAGCTAGGATTGGGGTGTGCTTCCCAGGGGTCTCAGGCTATAGGCCCACACACGACCCCAAGGGACGACGGACAAAATAAGTAGTTCCACAGGAATCAGATCGGGTCAACAACGGTCCACCGTCAATTTTATTATGGCGTACATCAACTTAAATAGAGGCAAACGAGGGAGGAGATAGGGAGGAGCGATACACAGATTGGTTGGATGGTAATTGCTGCCCCTAGGTGATTGGCGGAAGCCTGTCGGTGGGCGGAGAGCTGGCCGAGGCAAACTGCTCCGGCCCCCACCGTCAGGCTTCCAGAGCCTTCTTCACCTGTGCAATGAGTTGCTCAGTCAGGTCTGCCGCCCTGACTGAGCATGCCCATCGCCCAGGGGTTGCACAGGGGACAGATGTACCCCCCTGTACAATCCCTTCTGCGCAGGCGTCAGCCCAAAGGTTGTACAAGGGCCATGAGCCCGCTTTGGGGTCGCAGAGAGGACAGAAAAGCCCTCACTGTGCAGCCACAGGTGTTCTTGCGGCCTGCTCCCTATTTCCCTACAATGTTGTATGAAGTGCTGGTGAAGAAGAAATAGTTACTCCCTATAGGATTATAGGGTTAGGATTTAGAAAACAAGGGCAATGATAGATTCCGAGAAATAGAAAAAATACACTGGAACACAGTTATTGTTGCATCCTGTAAAGGCACGGACTCAATCTGGGGTGCAGAGTGAGACAACTTTATTCTCAAACCAACTTCTTT
>JAWLRI010000001.1:12264778-12275186 GCA_034781795.1 Crypturellus tataupa
TTCTTAGGACCACAAGGCTGTCACACAGATCAGGACAAAACCTTGTTCAAGTTTAGTACAAGCCAGGTGTGAACAGTTTTTTCTATGCGTTTTTTACCTTGAGACACTCCTAGATTGGCAGTCAATGACTGCTCCTACCCAAGAATGCTCTTGCAAAATACACTATGCAGATGGCCTTGGACCTCTAACAGATGCAGAGCATGTCTGCTGAGTCTAGGTGCAAGCCAAATATCCTTCTGATACTTCTTCTTGGGAACAAGTAAAATATATGGAGGAGACCCTATATTTATTTATAATGAAATCTTGCACTCTATCTAGCAAATACAATAACAAATAACAATAACAAGAAATCTAGCAATGTCTATGTCTCTGAAAATGAAAAAAAAATTGCAAATTTCATATATTTTCAATTCATTTTATAAAGAAAATTAAACTTATTCATAGAATTGAGCAAAACTATATCAATATAAAATTTTCAGTGACTATATGTTATCTTTCAACAGCATTTTATCAGAGTTGGAAGAGATACCTCCATTTAATTTATTCTTATGGCAATCAGGAAGAGTTAGAATGCTTGAAGACTGACAGAAAAAAAAAATAATCCAAGGACAAGAAAAGACATATTTGAAGATTAATAATTTTTATTATTGTCTTCTGTATAGAAATCAAAAATTTGAATAAGACCAGAAAGAATAGGTAGAGTAAAGCCTGGGTATTATAAATATTTTACAGTACACAGAGAAGCATGAACTGGAAAGGGGGACTGGAAAATGCACATAAATGAGATAAGTCTGTATGCTGGCTGGGATTCATATTGCCTACAATACATCAAAGCTAAGAGATAAGTAGCTCCAATGGGCAATCTATCGTATCTTAATATAGGATGAACATCAATTAGTCATCTAACCTACCTCTTGAGTTTAGGCAATCATCTTTTAAATGATAAAGAGTAGGTGGTAAAAAGCCAAACCCATGTCTACTTCTTCCAGGAATAACAAAATAATCAACACAGAATTGTGCTTTTTTTTTTTTTTTTTCCCCTTTGACAACCATTATGTGGATAACAAGCTAGAATTAATTTCCACTTTTGAGAGATATCAGCAGTGGACTGAAGGGTATTTTGAGAAAAATGAAGAATTCTCTGCTCTATATGGGAAAGAACAGACAGGTTGTGTCCACACTGCATGTGAAGTAGACCACATTTGTACCCTAATCCCTGATCATACTGTTCGATCCACCCTGGAGTCCCTTTGGTGGTCTAAGGACAATCTGGAAGGTGTGCAGTTTATTGAACACTATCCAATCGCTAAACATTCTAATGAAAAGATTCAGATTAGAGATGTAAATATTATTATCCATATAAACCCATTTATATTATCCATATAAACCCATTTATATGGGTTTATAAAACCCATAAGCCCCAACATGAGATTTAACTCATTGGAGATACTCTTGATCTGAGCTAGAAAAATCATCATGAAACTTTGTGTAACATCAATAAAAGTTAGGAAACTCAAGGGCTCATGTTATCCTTAGGTGTACTTTTTTCTTTAGAGTACTATTTTGATGCTTCAATATCTATTGCTTTGCTTAAAAAAAAAAAAAAAAAAAGAGTTAAAAATAGGATAGTGCATCTAGAATGAATGAAAAACTCCTCTCTTTCTCCTACCAACTAGTAGTAGCTTATCCAGAGGTGAACAAGAGCATTCATTTTGGAATATTTCACTGAAAAGTTAAGAAGCTCTACATTTTCAAATAAAAAATAGTTTTCATTAATTATTTCATTTTTAATTGAAAATTGATCGACTTAGGAAGTAGAACACCAATATCCTGAAATACTTTCCCATTGGAAATCCCTGGAAATAATATAAATGAGGGAAAATATGTTTGAATACTAGATAGGCAAAGGTTATATTTGCTAACAGAGACCAAAGACAACACCAGTAAATTTTGTGAGGGAAAAAAATTATATATTTTTATCCTCCTATCATGACATTTCTGACATGGGATAATCCTTTCCAGTCTTTTCAATCATTTGGACTTCTACAATTTCTGCAAAAGATGGGAACCGTACAACAAAACTACTGATAATTAGTTAGTTATACTCACAGCTCATAAATGAGATTAATAAAAGAGCCCTACAATTTCAGAACTATCCCTAATCTCAGACACCTAAAACAAACTATTTCCATGGCATTAACTTTTGCATTTTAATTACTTCCCTTTATTTTCTTGCTTGGCTTTAATCCTAGAAAATGCAATAAAATGGCATTGGTTTTATGTTATTGTTGTAGTTAGAAGTCTGTCTATTTTATTTACTTCTATGGAGGCACTCTGAGAACTGAACACAAGATTTTTAATTTGATAATTCATGTTAAAAATATGCTAACTTTAAACGATATATCAAGTCCCTGATCTTTGTAAAGAATCAATAATTAAAAAGGAGCCTGTGGCAAGTCTGGAGATAATGATTAAAATTACATTTCTAAGGGGTTTCAATGTAGGAAATACCTCTAAATCCTTCTAAGAAGGGTTATTTGTTTAATCAAACCAAGTCTTTGTCATTTAACCAGTAAGCAGTGAGAAGTATTAGCTGTTATTTTCAGATAGAAATCTAAGGTTGTGGGAATGGGAAGGACTGATAAATATTGAAATCAGAGTTAGGAAAGTAAAATTAAAATCTAAAATACAAAAATATTCTGTCTTACAGAGTATTTCTAAGACTTAGGAATTCCTAAGCTTTGGGGAAATTCTTGTATAAGTTGAATTTTAGATTCTGATTAAGTATGATTTTTATCTACTACTAAAGTGAGTGCAAATGAAGTAATATTATACGTTCTAGATATTAGAAAGACTATTTATTTTAACTGTGTATCTTTATTAATTAGAACTTTGTGATTACAAGGCAGCTAGATAATAGGTTAATGAGCTGGAAATACATAAATCATTAAAGGAATTTCTAAGGTCTATAGAATATACCTCTGATATTCTCCAGTGATAATTAATAAAAGATAAAATGGAGTATTAGAAGGTCACCAAAGAATGTTTTATGTCAATCACGCTCCTGTTTGTGGAGGGGGAAATGAGTCACAGCCACCCTTCAGCAAGCGTGACCTGGGTCTCCCTGAGCCCTAGATGATATGTCTGTGATTATGAGATATCATTCCTTGTGTGGCACTTTATACTATGATGTGGCTGTTGTTTGTTTGAGAACACCAGATGAGATTACTTGGGAATGTTCCAAGGCGCAAAAACTGCTCAGATAATCTTTAAGAACTCTATAACCTGACAAGAGTAAAATTAGCATAGTTTTGCCTGCACTAACCCTGGGAAAAAAATCTAGATTAAATTATTTACAGAATTATTTTGCATTTTGTCACAGAAATCAAAAATTGAACCAAACTATGATGCGGATGATCAGGCAACTAGGGCTCATGACTAAGCTAGGTGTTAGTGAGGCAAGGATGCCGGTGTGAGGGGAGGTATAGTTTCAGTGCCACCCAATCCATCGATTTTAGGAAGGAATGCCTGGGAAAAATATGTAGTTGAGTCTGAAAACTCTTCAAAAGTGAAGGAATATGATCCATGGAAGAGTCAGATTTATTAGAAATGTTTTAGCTGGTAATTAGCTACTGTCATCTTGACTCTTCAAGCCTTGTAGACTGTTAGCAATAGCCAGGAGCCCAAGTCATGTGTTAAGTACTTGTGGGAAAATTGCTCTAAAAAGGAGAAATTAGAGAAAAACTAGGGTGTAACAGAAACTTTGGCATTACAGAGGCTTGCTTGGAGCGAAGACAGTTACCACTTCCTGGATGGTTGGTTTGTAAGGAATCTGCTCCTTCATGACATGGCAACACAATCTGCCCTTCTAGCACACACTAATAAGAATAAATGAATAGTGGAGCAGAGTGGAGACACCATGGCCAAATTCTGTTGTACTCCCTGCAGAGATAGCAACCTGGTCGTACCACGTAGCGGATAAGCGACATACATAGTACGACAAGATGTTTGGTGCTGGACCAGCAATGGTGGCAGATCTGTTCCTTCTGATGGACTTTGCTCAAACTTCTCCTCATTCTAATCTCATTAATATATCAATATACACCTCCATCTTAGAAGTTACCCACCTCCAAGGAACAACAACTCAGCACTGAGCATGCTCTCTAGATTTTTGATTTACTCAAGAGACTTTTTAACCGATCAGTAACAGAAGTTGATCATAGTATTTGTAAAATCGATTTGTTGTTTTGAAGGATCTTGCGAATCTGGTGCTGCCAGAGTCGGGCCTATAGTTACCACAATATTTGGTGTCCTCATTAAGAGATGAGTCCAGGTGCCGTCAATTCCTCTAACCTCAGAGGACTGTCTGGAACGCAAGGGGATTCATCTCTTAACAAATTTGTCCCTCATTCAAACCACAATAGTGCTCTACAAAGATAAAACAGACTTCTCTTAATCTTATGAATAAGTTGTAAAGATGCTCAGAAGATGGCAGAGAGGATATAATAATGTTAATTGGCTTTTTACTTTTGTAAACCTTTTTTTTTTATAGAAAGCATTATGGATTAAGGCTTTAAGCCTAATTCAGACTTTAGGGGAAAAGAATCAAAGGAAAGGAAATAGTGACAGTAGCAGAACAGTGAAAGTAAATTGTGACAGAAACTTCAGGAAAAATAAAAAAGGAAGAAAAAAAAGGGGGGGAAAAAAAAGAAAAACTCTTAACTTGAGAAACAGCTGAAAAATAATTAAAAAAAACCCTCAAAATGACCACAGGACAAAACAAATTATCTTACTGTAAAAGGAATAGAAAATAGGCTAGAGAATAGATTTAACTAAGTATAAGTACTAAGTATATCTATAAGTATATCTACTAAGTATATCTATTTACCTAATAATGCAGCTTTATATTAGCAGTAGATACTAAAATAAGGTCTCTGCCTTGGAGGAGTGTTCTTCTAACATTAAAATTCTCTGGCCTTCTTTGAAAAGGGCTCTCAACACACAGGTGTAATGAGACTTTCAATTTCTTGCTGTTATGTATTTGAAACTTTTTCAAAGTTTCATGCTTAATAAAACAGCTATCTTTTAATGTATCTCAATATCTTACATATTTATGAATTCTAGTATAAAGTTTTCTTTTTTTCTGTTAAACTTATAACATATTTTGATTTCACTGAATCCTTACATTACTTATTTAATCCATTTTCTCTGTACTTAGTATTTTCCCTAAGATTCTTAAGAAACTTTTGCTTTTTCTGAAAATATTTTTTTGAACTTCATAGTGATCCAATTTACTTCTAAAAGTTAAAACCTCCCTGTAGGTTTTCTCATACTTATAGGAGAAAAGTTCATTAAAAAACAAGAAAAAATAAATTTTATCGTCCTCTGTGTACATTACCTAGAGAAAAACGGGGAAGTTTAAAGTGTGATGCGTATGAATTTGTGGGTTTTATGCTGGAAATATTGGACTTTTTTACAACACATTTTCTATTCAGCTTCAGGAAGGAGAGATCAAGATATTATATTCTGTAAGGATGACCTGTTTGAAAGAAAGATTCTTGTCTTCACATGCATAGATATTCTAGAAAGAAATTAAATTTGTTTTTGGGAAAGACTTAATTAACTGTAGAAAGACTTAATTATGTTGCTCCATGAGCTGCCAGAATGTCACTGATGACTTAAAAAACATGCTAAGTTTTAAAAGTTTCAACAGTCCTTTCTGTTAGGTATTTATTGTCTATATTGTTTCAAAAAACATACTGATATTCATGTTAAGTGTATGGTGATAGCTCTGTGTTGATGGTTGATGATTGCAATAGAGTGAATAGCAAGTACTGTCATGCTTGATCTGTTCTGGGTCTGCAGGCTTTATTCCTTTCCTTGACCAAAGTTGATATAATTTTGAGTTACAAACCAGAGCTTTAAGACGCTGCTCTTTCTTTAGATAGTGTCTAAAGGCTCAGTCTGCAGACACCAAGTAGCCTAATTTTCCTTAAACATTCAAGATTCCTAAACATTAAAGATTCTTCTGAATAGTCTAAATCGTGTTTCATTTTGCCTAAATCTAAATGGCTGGGGCAAAAACAAAACATTAAGTTTCAAAGGATAACTCTTTCCCCCCCACACCTTTTTTTTTTTTTTTTTTTTTTTTTTTTTTTAATGAGAAGCTACTTAAAATATCTGAAGAATTTCAGCACATTTTGCTATTCAGCACATACCCACACAGAGAGGTATGCTGCCCTTTAGTAGTACCAGTCAATCTTAAGAAATTTTATCTAGTACTTAATAGATTCTTTATGATGAAATAATATTTATTCCAGCATTCAGGTCTGTGTGGTCTGATGAGATCATTATGTTTTCTCATTTATATAATACATAGCAAAACACATAGAATCAAAATGATTGTGAAGCATCTTCTCATCCAAGTTAAAAAGGCAACAGTCAAGAAAAGACAAATCTTTAGTCTAAAACTTCTTTACTCTGAAAATTTTTCATATGAATGTTTCATTATATATCAAAATGGTCCCGATAGAGAAGAAATCACTGAGAAAATTTAAATTTCTCCAAACAGAAATGCCCAGATAATTCAGTGAGAATATTCTTGTTTCATATATGAGGCATTTCCACTGAATATGTCTTGAGAAGATTCAAAGCTTATTTTTTCCTGATTGTGAGGATCTATATTGGTTTAATCCATTTTGAGATGAACATTTGTTTTAAAAAAGCATGATATCTTTAGACACTATTATTTGAGTAATATATGCAGTTGCTTTTTGCTTTTTGCTTTTTGCTTTTTTTTATTTTCTTTTTCCCCCTTTTTTCTTTTTTTTTCTTTTTTTTTGCTTTTGCTGTTGATGGTGGTGGTGTTGATGGTGTATTCTGTAGGGAGATGCAGGTTTGGCTTTGATAAGAACATCGTATGCAATGTTATCAAATGTGAATGTACACCTTGTGTACACCTTGTGAGTAGTTATCCACTCTTTGTTGCCTTTATGTGCTTTCACCTGAATAAATGCTCAATGTAGGCACCTCGTTCTGGTGTGATCATTGTCAAATCCCAAGCCCACCCGGAACAGACCTGACTAGTCATCTATTTTTTTTTTTTTTTTTGGTAAATAGAATTATAGTTTGGGAGTTTATTTTATATGTTGCATATAACTACATTGGGATCAGGTGAATGGAATCATAAAAGCAGTTACTTCTTTAACTGTAAAAGTGTTCTAGATGGCTCCAGACTTTTACACAATATACTTATATCTCTGGGTGGCTGAATCTCACCTACCTGTGTGGAACTAAATATGTACATAGCTTTATAAAACAATATGAATAATAAGAAATTCATATTCAGGGTGTATTGCATTCTAGCCTCTATTCTCGACATTGTATTAGTTGTGATGAAAAAAGAGGCGTAGCCCCTGGAAAACAATAAAATGTGATTCTCTTATTGAAGCTAAGTCTAGTTTTCTGTTACTTACTTCTGTCACAAATCTTGTTCTCCTTTTATTGTTAAACATTTTAGCTCCAAGAGAGCAAGGAAAGATGCCCCTGGGCAGTCTAGTTCAAGGTGTTAATTCTTTTCCTGGGTAGTAAGTAGTGTAGTTTAAATTGTTTCAGTGAATGCTCTACAACTTGGAATTCTTCCTTCTATGTTAAGTGATTTACCCAAAGTAAATATTATTAGTATGACTATATAAGTAAATAGCATTTCATAATAATGCAAAGAGTATGGACAACTGTGGCTTTGAATAAAAGTAATACGCCCTGGGGAGAATCCAAATACATCCTTATATGTCGTCTGCCCCTTAGTATACTGAATATTATGCCTAGTTTCTATTGTAGTGTGAATTCAGAATTATATGCATAGGAAAATGTTTACCTGAAATCCAAATTTTAATGTCAAAAAGGAAAACATATTTTGAGTCCAAAAAGGGTTTAAGTAAGAAGTGATTTTGGTTTTGATTATTTGCATCACAGATCTTTAACTGCTACCATAATCCTGCTTTAGCTTTGAACATAACTCAAAAAAAAATTACTTTAGAACCGCATTATAAAAGCAGAAAAATTAAATTGCATAATCTATTCTTTATTTAAAATATAAAATAATTTGGAATGATATAAAACCAGTATGAGCTATTCAAAATTTTATTAAGATCATATTCTTCTCGCACTTATTTTAATATCAAATGCTATCATCTTATTTTTATACGTCACAAGTTAAAATGAGCACAGAAATGTACAATAAATTGACTTCTAATTAATGCTGGCACATCCTTAAAGAAGTTTTCTTTATGCTAAATTGTACCAGCATAGTAAAACTGCTTAAATGTAGCATTATGTTCATGACGGGTTTTAAGTGATGAATAGTATATTTACTGCCTTCATCTGATCAAGTTAATTACCTATTTAGATTACTAAAAGGCAAATGTCTTCAGTCCTTTTCCAGTTTCCTCTTTAATATGTAAAATAGCCAAGTCTTTTTACCTTACTTTTGAAAATGTATCTTGATTCACTCTTGATTTATACTATTTCCCATGGGGTTTTAGGTATCTCACTTCTGCGAATAGTCATGTTCTCAAACCCACTGATTTAGTCAGGTAAATAAGAAGTAATTTTGCCCTGTGCCCTTTTTGTAATGTTATATAGATATACTGTATTCATCTGTACCTTTAGGTAATGCAACTCTTTTTCCTTTTTTTATTTTTGATGTGTGTGATCCTGTACAAAGTATAAATTTTGAATTCACTTTCTTGTCATAACACTAGCATTTGCTATTCCAAGGTGCAGAAAACCACAAGATAGGTCCTCCTATGAATCTAATGACTATTACTACTTTCTAAAATACATTGTCTTACCACTCAAGTATCACCACCTCTGTCTCTCAGTTTGTATTGATAACACTGTATAACATGTTTGGCCTTTCAAATGACATCCATAAGACATCGGGGATTTCAAGGAATGATTTATCATTTCAGGATCATTATCTGAAATGTTCAGATACAAAATAATGAGGAAGAAATATGACCCAAGATCTCCAGTATTTTGGACATGAGACTGATGCTTTCACTGATGCTTCAAGAAAAGTGCAAAGTGAATAGTTGGCTTGTTGTCTCTATAAACAATAGTATCATTTATACAACTGAATGAAGAAAAGTTTAATTAAGAAACATTTTAGCATCATGATTCTACTTCTTCAGTTCCAATTCTCAGTTTTGATTCCTGTCAGTTTATCCTTTTCTACACAGGGAGAAAAGCCATTTTTCTTTCTGAATATATATAGGAATCTAAGTGTCAGGAATTACATAAAACATCAGACATCCTGCTCCCATAAGTGCTGCTGAAAAGCTGTTATCATATTTGAAGATCCACTGAAAAATTACAGCCACTGTAATGAGGCAGCAGTGCAGGTGGGAAGGCTGAGGGGACAGATGCTGCCTATGCCTGTTAGAAAGATAGGAAAAGTATGTTAGGAAAACTTGATTTATGAAGTTGGAACAGATTTATTATTACACCTAATCTGAGCACAGGATGTCTGCTTGATTGCTGCTGTGGGTATGAAATAGAAACAAGAGACACACTCAAAATAACTGATAATGCTCAATGTTTTTCACGTAAAAAACAATTAGAACTACTAATTATGGCTGTCTGTATACTGTGCTGAATTGCCCTGTTTAAAAACTAATTGAGGAGACAGTAAATTAAAGACTCTCTCAGAATTAGAACTGTGAATTTAGAATCTGTAATTTTGTTCTCTTCACTGGGCAGTATTCCTAGTTACCTCAGCACTATCAAAGAAGTAATCTGATTTAGATATTAGGGAGAACAATGTTTGCAAAATAATTTTAATCTCTGTAAATCCTTATAAAAACAGACTGTACCAGCTTTGGATAGTCTATCTTTTTCAACAATATAGTTATTTGGAAGAGTTACAGTTCCATCTAAGAGAAACATGGCACTTCATACTTCTGAGTATCACCATCTGCGAGTATTTAAGTTCTTCTCTGAAGAATTTGGCTCATTTCAGGAAGTCCTTAGGAATATTCAAATTCCCCAAGACAAGTGTTTTACACATGAATACTATTCATATGCTTTTTAAGGCATCCCAAATACAATTTCTTCTCATTGGTTATGAGTTCCTGGATAACACAGACAGTAGTTTGACTGGTGGCCTACACCTGATCCAGCTTGTGTGTAGATTCTAGCTGTTGTTGTCAGCTTTGCAACTATAGGGCAACTTCAGGGATATCATGGAGGAATAGTCTGTTAAAAGGCAACAAAACTTACCTAGATTCATATCCTTTAATTTTGCAAAATAAATTGCTTTATTGCTACAAACAATTGGTTGGCTGCAAATTGCTTGGCCATATGCAAAAAAAAAAAAAAAAAAAAAAGTATATTTGAAAAACAGTCA
>JAWLRI010000001.1:12275286-12277786 GCA_034781795.1 Crypturellus tataupa
TGTCTGGGGTTATTTCTCCCCAGGTGCAGGACCGTGCACTTGGCCTTGTTGAATTTCATGAGGTTTCTCACCACCCAATTGTCCAGTCTGTCCAGGTCCCTCTGGATGGCAGCGCAACTCTCTGGGGTATCAAGAAAAACAACAGACCATAGTATACTAAAATCTATCGCATATTAAGAAGGTAACTGGTAAACTGCTGATATAACTGATACCACATACTTTTCCAGAGAGTCACATAAGGATTCATTTTTAAAACTTTACTCTCTAAGCTCAAGGACCTCTACTGTCCTCAGCCTAACTTGTCAAAGAAGGGAATATTCCTATTAAGTTAAAACTGTTGTGGCTTTTAAAATAAAAAGAAAAAGAAAAATCAGAGCTTACTACTAGAGAATTCAGGCTGAATGTAGCCTGAAGAATGCATGCAGTTACCATGCAGTCCTATATTAGTGAAATTGGGGTGAACTTTTGCTATCATAACAGATAATAATCTGTCCCTGGCACGAGACACAAAGTAAAAGGCATGTTTGGTAAGTGACTGAAAACAGGACGAGCACAGCTTTGAAATCTACCTGTTTTGGAAAAAACAAACAAACAAACAAAAAGTTTTTGTACTACCAGCTTCTCAGGCTCAATTGCTGCTCAATAATAAGCTAAAAAAATAGCAACTGCTTTATGAAATATCACTCATTTTCAAGACAAGACATGCTTTGCTTACCTATAAGGAACAATTAGAACCTCCTTCTAAAAGATTATTTTGCCAAGATCAACATTATCAACTTCTTTCCCATTGTCAGATACTGCATGCTAACCTACACATGGATATTTATATTTTGAAGTAATTGTGCAAACAAACAATTGTGATTCTTATGCCTAAAAGAAAGCCTCCGGATTTACACTGCACTAATGTAGTCACATGCAGTCTTTCAGGGGTCTTCCAAAGAGACACCATGACTTAAAAGATTTGAGGCAAGACAACTTGCAGGAAAACATGTTGCCCAGAGTATCGCAAACTTGGGACAGACTCCTCACTTTGTAAAACCGTATCTGATCCCAATTTGCAGTTTGGTGAGAAAATACTTGTCTGGGAAACACACTAGCATAAATCAGAATGGTGAAAAAGACTTAGCAAGGTTCCTTCCTGTGTTTGCACAAGTATTTGTAAAGAAAAATTCCCAGGAGAGTACGTAAAACATAAAAGGAAGGTTAACTGATACAGAAATCCTCTTGCAAAATTTCTCTTGCATATAGTGTTAAGTCATGGTCAAATTACCCCTGCAAAAAGAAAAATTTCAGCATCTTCTTCTGTTGGCAGCAAATCCAAACTACACCTGCTGATCTGCATTTTACACCTGCAATTCCACAGCAGCCTTTCCAATCAACTCATCTTACGTCCTCTTGCAGTTTGGCTATTGATAAATGTTGGCGAGGAGCATGTTAACTACGCAAAAATAAATGATATCAACAGCAATTAAACTATACAGCAATGAAAAACTAGGATATGCATTAAAAAGATACTTATATTGCATGCTTAAGTATGGCAAAAGTCAGTCAATGACAAAATTAAAGGTTTGTTCAGTTAGAACATTGTTTTGTTTTTATGCTTATTAGAGATTTTACTGACACATCATAGATTTTACCGTAAAATCATAAATACACCCCTCAAAAACAGCATCTTTACATTTTTTTTGCAAATAATCTGACCCTATTGGAGCACAGCCCAGCATGAAATGCAACTTATTATATAATCTCGCAAACTGTTTAATAAATTTTTTATTCCTACAAGATGCACATATTGGAAAACGCAGCTAGACAGAAAGCTAGATGATATCTTAAATAAATATGACGAATGGCAGACCTATTTGGTGGAAAGCCAGTTTATATAAAATCTAAGACAGTCAGACACAGATGTACGTGTGTGAAATTTGAAAGGTTGAAATAGGACAAAAAGGCAGCTAAGCCTGGGGACATCTACAGAATCTTCAGCATAAGATCAGCTGACTTCTCAAAAGTGTTGGAATAACAAGTTCATGACAGAGAAAGTGTTAAGTTACATGTTATTTAAACACTTTCCATGTCATCAACCCGCTATCTCAACATACCATATGCTATAGTAGGTCACTGATAAGATAACAACATATCAAGCAGAGTTTCACAATATACATTAGGGAGGGTGTTGTAAAAATATAGAAATACAGCATGCATTAGAAAAGATTGCTTTCTTATATAGTGGTATCCATTGCCCTGTCCAGGGGCTGTACTTATACAGAAGGATTTCAGCACTTCAGGAAATGTATATCTCATGAGCCCATCCTTCAGAGGCTGAACATCTCTTTAAAATAGGAAAAAAAACATGGAGATATTATAGGTTTGAATTAGACCTACCAGGCCCCATGTAGTTAAGTCATACGGAAAAAGAGAGTGATCTGAATCTCATAATCTCAACCCTTTGATCAAACACAATACCCACCATGTTATCAAAGTATAGGTATCTCTGAAATAT
>JAWLRI010000001.1:12282786-12310096 GCA_034781795.1 Crypturellus tataupa
ATAGAAAGTGATAAGGTCTCCCCGGAGCCTCCTCTAACTCCATCTCCCTCAGGTACTCCTTGTAAGGTCTGTGCTCCAGACTCTTTTCCAGCTTTGTCGCCCTTCTTTGGACACACTCCAGCACCTTAATGTCTTTCTTGTGAGGGGCCAGTATTCGAGATGCAGCCTCACCAGTGCTGAGTACAAGTGGGGCAATCACTTCCCTGGTGCTGTTGGCTACAATACTCCTGATATAAACCAGGAGGCTATCGGCCTTCTTGGCCACATTGGCTCCCTGCTGGCTCATGTTCAGCCTTCTGTTGATCAACACCCCCAGATCTTTTTCTGCCACTCAGTTTTCCAGCCCCTCTGCCTCAAGTCTGGGTCAGAACACTATCATCCTGACTATATGCACACGAACATATCAGACAAACAATTAGTCGTGGACCGATATCTTAAAAAGGGCCTAAAGTTGAAAAAGAGTCATCCTGCTCAGGCAAGCTTCATCTTCCATGTCTGAGTAGCATTTTGATGTAGGAAAAGGATATTTGAAAACTGAGTGTGACAGAGGGTAATTATCAGAAGAGGCAAGAAAGACTTCACAAGTATTATTTTTTTCCTGCATTCCAATGCAAAAGGAAAGAATTGCTTAGATCTTCACGGTGAAACTTAATTAGTCAGACATTTTTGATGTGTAGCAAAAATTTTCCCACAATCAGAAAGTGATATCAACTGGAAGACATCACTTCATGAGTGAGACTCATTCTTGACAGTGTTAGTGGTCTTGCTTTTTTTTTTGCAGGACAGAACTGAACAGATTGGCTTAAACTACTGTGTGGCATCTATCCATTAGCCTCACTAAGAAGAAAAAAAAAGGTAATATCTGATGTGATATACCAGCTGCTGCCTCCTAGATATCACATAGTCCAAGATTTTCCTTAATTTTGATGAAATAGCAGAGAATTTTATCTAATAGTCAATTTATTGTCCAACCCTCTGAGATCAGTGCAAAAAAGCCCACTCCTTTGTAACAGTAACACTTCATTCCTTTCAAAAAACAACCTTTTTCCAAAAAAAAAAAAAAAAAAAAAAAAATGCTATTTTAGTCTATCTATTCAGCACTCCTGGAGTAAAGGCATGCAGCATTTAATGAGAACACCTGCAATGGACTGCAAGCCTTGGCAAAACAGCACAAGGGAGTCGACAGTGATTGCTGAGTACACTGTCTACATTCTTTCAAAACTGTTGTTCTTGTCCAGTTTTCTTAGAACTGTATGCTTTATGAATGCACATGACACTGAATCAATGGTCTTTGCTTGTTTTGTAAGCTATTTTATGTTCTCCAGATCCATGCAAACATCTGTGTTTCTCAGTTATGAAATTTTATCTGACAAACTTTTGTTTTTAAGCACGGCAAAGTAAATTTAAATTGTTGTTAATTATAATACTTAAGAAGTGTATATAGTTTCTTTGATAAAAACTCGGTGAGATATTTCTTTTGAATTTGAATCATATTTTAGGACATCTGGATTAATTTACTAATCTGACTTATAATATCACTTGCTTATATGAGATGGATTTCTGTTCTCTTAAGTTTTGTATTAATTTTTTTATTGTACCTTATGGAAAGTAAAGTTTTTAAAGTTTTTTAAAAAGTAAAAAAAAATAAAAAAAAAAAAAAAAAACTTTGGAAAGATTCGATTAATGGTGCTTGAAGAGCACTTAGATTTTGACTTATTCACCATTTTTGAAATGAACTAAAATGAGATGATGACAGGGTACTTCAAAAAGAAACTAAGAAAAAAATAAGATGTATTTTGTGAATAGATGAAAAAACTAAAGGTAAAACACATCTTTTTTTTTTTTGGCAAGCAACCTAGAATCATCATCATCTGTCTTTCTTTGGCACAAATGGCTGTTTATTTGTCTAATTTTTCTGTTGAAAACTTATGCTGTTGCCTAACGCTGTCCAGTTAATATGCCCATCAAGGATCTGTCTAGGAAAAAAAACAAAACAAAACAAACAAACAAAAAAACCCATAATTTTAAATGCATTGTGTATTCAATGCAGTTTGCAATGCAATGAACCAGGTGGTAACAAGGAAGTTGATGAATTCAAATCTTTCACAAATTATTGAATTTTTCTTTTATTGTACTAGCACTATTTGATTAAAGTTTTTATATTTAACAAAAGGATACTCAAGGGATTTAAATGTATGAATCAGCCTTTATCACACCTATTTATGGAGTAAAAATAATTAATTTTAACTCCTAGTATTTTGACAATGGGATTTTGCATTCTGTGATTAGTTTTTTTTTAATGTTCAGTTCTGAGGTATTAATATTTAAAAAGAACCAGAATTTTTCTCAGTTTACTATCTCTGCTGTCTGCTAAATATTTGTTTTGCCTATCAAAAAAGCTGACACCAAAGCAGGACATCGTAATGGTCTGAAATAACAATATATCTATCTGCAGTGTGCAGTGAAATGGTAACCTAACATATGAAAGCAAGGAAATGCTCTTTAATGAAGAATAATCTTATGGGTTCTTGTGAGAGATATAGATATTTTTACTTTATTTCTTTTATCGCTTCTGGTGTAAGTAAAACACTTGTAGTCTATTCGTGTGCCAAAAAAAAAAAAAGACACAAATCTTGGAAGTGATGGTATCAAGGCTAATGGAACTCTGTTAAAAATTACTATTTCTTGTAACAGAAGATTAAGAGTCAGACTATAAACTTTCCATATTTCCCTTTCCATTGGTTCTTGCTTTCTAACATTAGGTTTCCTTCAAATGAACTTAAAGTATTTTGAGGGGTGAAATTTTTCACTGCACAGGTTTTGTGAAAGCAATATATATTCTTACCTCAGTTCTGCGGTATTTTCTTCTTGATTTATAATTCATACAAGTTATCTGCAGAAAGGTAAATTGATTTCTGCTTAGCTGCTAGATGTTGTCATAGAGGAAGATTGCTTTTTTCATAACTAGATTGGTAGTGAATGGCAGTGAGATTCTTTTTTTTTTTTTTTCATATCACCACTTCGGTACAAGAGGAATGGAAAAAAAAAAAAAAGGCTGAGGAAGCCATTTCTTTCACTGTTGTCAAGACAGAAAACCAAACATATTTTAAAGATTACTGCTTGCGATGTCAGAGAGATTGAGTCAAACTTTAATTAGTACTGGTTTAGAGAGAAAACCCACTATTGCTCTGTGCAGTTTCACAAAAAAAGTGCATGTCTGCGATACCCAAAGTGCCAACATTCTTTTCTTTTCTTCTCTTCCCTTTTTTTTTTTTTTTTTCTTTTTTTTTCACCTGGCACAGGACTGACCTGAGTTAATTCCCAGCAACAAATGACAGGCATAAAGCCTCAACTGGCTATTGTGATTATTTACTAGGCACTTACCTTATTATGTGTGCTCCCTCAGGAAGCAGGTACAGTGGTTGCGATGAGCAGGTTTTTTTGCCCCAGCTCCAGAACTGTCACACAAGAAATAGTAATTATTAGCAGAGATCGGTTAGCCTTGGTCCCTGGGCTTCTGAGATTTGTGGCTGTTGTTTATTTGCACCTGAATAGAGTTCAGGAGTTTTAATAACAGCAGAAGCAACAACAAATCGAGTTGCTTGGCACTATGGTATCAGAAACTGCGAGAATGCTGGCATAAATCACTTCTCTGGTGCCTACACTGAATCTATTTAATAACCATGATGTGTAGAATATGTCAATTATCACTGTGTAAGAATTCATAATGAAAGTACTAACCCCTTCAAAAATGGACAACCATATGTTTGTAATTTACATAAAATCTACAGGAATTTCAGAAAGGACTAAAAAAATCTCTTTTTCCACTGCATTTCTAAAGCTAATACAAAAACGTACAAAGTCTTATCATTTGTCTGCTTATTGTAAATTCTTATGAAACTGATTGGAAAGAAGGGAAGGAAGGTGAGAGTGGCATGCTTTGGCAGATAGTATTAAAGTGCAGAATTACATTTCATTATGTTTCATTAACAGTAGGCAACCTGGTTCATAATACAGGAAAAGGAGGTTGCAATTGAAAGAACTGAACAGGTATTGCTCAAGGAATAATTTATTTTATATGCTTGCATATTTTTTATATTTGCAAATTATTCAAACAGAGTTTAATGTTTACCAATGAGTTTCTTACACAAAATGAGTTAAGAAGCAGTTTATGTGAACAATTTAATATAGTTCAGCCCACAGATTGATTATGAACACCTCGCTTGGAACATTAACTATTCAGTCCCTGCTGTTCTTGATGATCACTTAAATCATATGATAATGTTTCTTTTTCCTACCTGAATGTCTCACAAATCAAGGAGGAACTTCCAAGAGGCTGCACAAGTACTTCCTTTCTATTAAGCAAAGGTGTCATAACTGTGGTCAACTGTGCTCATCTAAGGATATTAAGAAGGCTGGAAGTTTGTGTTTTTAGGGCTTGAAGGTTCTGATAAAAAACTAAACATGTAATTAGGGAGGAGAAGATAAATTAATTCTTCTTATAGCCTTTTCTTCCTTCAAAAATGCCTGCAAACATGAACATTTTATCAAACCTCTTCTTTGTTGCAGTCAATCTTGCAGACAACTTGGCATCAGGTACCTTAAGCACAGTCAAGCCGCAAGGCTAAGGGTGATGAGTGACTCTGAGCAGCTGAGGTGACAGTGTGTCCATCACTGATTTTCAGTTGTGACTGTGAGTCAGCAGAAAACCTTAATATGCCATACGGCCATTTAAAACTCATCATCTCAGTGACTGCAGGTAAGCCTGAAGGCTCACGACATCAGGACTCCAGATGGGTGCCTCAGGCATGCACAGTTAATGTAAGAAAACACTCCAAAGAATATAAATAATTAAATAGAATTAGAGGACAACTGAGCAATAGCAGTTCTGAAGCATTTATTTTTCTAGTATGAATAATATAATAATATATATCAAATTTTGAATTTGATAATCCCGATAATATTCTGTACAACCTTAGATTTTTTTCCTGGATCCTAGCTGATGGCATAATTCATTCAAACACCCTGCATACAAGTTTAGAATGGTGCCAAAAGCCCTAAATGGAAATATTGCTGTTTCATTATATTATTATTTCAATGACTGTATGGTAGCAAGTAGCAGAGCACAGATTACAGCTCTAGCTCTAGACAAGCCATCTGCTACCTTCCCGTGGTTCTCTCTTTGCCTAACTATTCTGCAAATACCAGCAAGTGAAGCACACACCATGGCCAGCAGTACTGCTGTCTGTGGACAGCTGAGGAAGGGATTGGTATTTTATATAGGTAGAGCAGACATCTCTATAGGGACAGCATGAGGGGTTTTATTTCTGAATGCCTCAACAACTCACAGTTTTTATTATGGACACTTTATTAAATAAGAATACTGGAAAATAGTTGGACATCTCTGAATAAGAGATATTATCTGTTTTGTTGTTGTTGTCGTTGTTTTGTATTTTTTTTTAATATATAATTCATTTTTCCCAGAGTAGTATTAGAAGCAGTTCTCAAATGTGGTCTCTATAATTTCTTCTGTGATTCTGGTCTTTATAAGTGTGGTTGGACAGCTTTTTGAGTAACTTCTTTTATTATATACATCTTGCAATTAGATGTTTTGTATTGATATTTAATTTCTTATATCTTCTCAGTACAGGCAAATTCTTGATCAGTAGGGAGTATGGGCCTGAGAAAAATCTGCCTACTCTATTTCTTTAATTGCAAAGTTATAGATGAAGACTGAATTCATAGCACTCATTTTGATGCAGCTTTGCAATAGCATCTTTGCTTTAGATAATCTAGAAGCAGATATCCTAGCGAAGTAATTGTACAATTGTGCAACGTGAAAGAACAAGAGTTTCAACTTTATGAGTAAATTACAGTCAATTGATGAGAAGGTCTAAACAGGAACAAAGTTATGGAATGAAGACTTGAAAGATGACTCAAAAGAAACATCAGCTCTATACTTTCACTGTATCCATAAAGAAAGAGCAAAATGGGACTGTCCAATTTATAGTTACTATTTTTCTTTTTTTTTTACTACTTATCACACCAACTGTGCAGATAAGTAAATCTAACTATTTTCAGCTTTCCCTTTGGTCACTGACCATGAATGGACACTTCTATAGCACAATTCCCCTGTCTTAATTTTGGTAAACATTAGGATGAGACAAGCAGAGCATTTTGTAAGTGCTTGTTTTACTCCACTGATTGTAAAGGAATCTGACTAGCTCATATAGAAGCCTGCTTTCTAAATATCTGAGGGTGAGATGAACCAGAGCATGACTGATGAGGCAATGCCAAAGTACTTCTCTTAATTCAGGTCTTAGTCTCCAGTTATCTGACTTTGTCATTAGTGCCCAGCAGGCTGTGACAGAGGCATCTATTTCCTTTGCATCTCTCTCGATGTGTTTCTTTTCATTTGACAGTTCTAGACTTTTCTGCTTCATGTAAAATGAATGTTTGAATGAACAGGATATGACTGGAAGGTGAAGGGGAGTGATTTCCATCTTCTTTGTGCAACTGCACAATCTTTTGTCTCTATCTTTTCACTTCTCCCTTGCTGAAATTTAAAGAGGGCAGGTAAACATCTCTGTGAAAGGAAAGACAGGTCATGATTTCTAATTTCTGCTATTTACTATAATAAAAAATGTTTTAGCAGTCTAGAAACGGGGAGATAGAAAAGTATGTTAAAAACTACAGAAAAATAACACAATAACAAAAAAAAAAAAAAAAAAAAAGGAAGAAAGGTGTGGTTTGTCAGCTCAGATCCTTCCACCACTGTGAAAGGTATGGATAACCACTTAGACTCTATAGCTTTTTGCTTGTTTCCAGAGCTTCCTCCTAAGATTGGTGTGATAAATACAGACAATTTATTTTCTCCATCTGACCAGAACACCTGTTTTAGCTTTTGGTTTTGCTGTACAAGCTGACCCATCCACTCAATCTGTGTGATACATCTGCTGGGGCATGGTTGCTGTAATGACTCAGAGGAAGAGGACCAGCACTGAAGTGATGCAATTAACAGAGCTAGCTGATAGCCTGTCTTTTTCACTTTTACATTACGCCCAGTATGGACTGACAAAGCATGATAGAGTGCATTTTAGGTTTGATTTATAGCCTCCTGGTCTAGCAAGTTTCAGATGGCTTCTGAAAACCTTAGGGCTGCTTGAGTGTGCAAGTGTTATTTAAAGGTATACTCATTCCTTGCATACAAATATTAATATTTTTATATATACATATATATAAATTATATATAAGTAGATAATTTGCAGAAATATTAACATCTGAACTGAAACTAGAAACTGAAAATATTATCTGAAAATTCATAACTTTTATATGGAGATTCCACAGATCCATGTCCTCAGCTCTCTCTTCACCCAGACTTATTGAGAAATACCATGAATAGACTTCATTGCCTGTGATCTACTATAGGATCCACACTTGACAAGTGAGCACTGTAAATCATTGCTTCAGATTTTTTTTGGGGGGTGGGGAGAAGTGAAAGGGAAGGCCTGGCTATAATACATCAAAATAGCCTTGTTGAAGTCAGAAAGTGTTTACTGAAAGTTTATCCATTTTTTTCACTGAACATATTTTTTCTTAGGAGTCCAAGAAAATCTTCATCTCTTGAAAAGTTTTGGTAAAGTTTGAATATGTTTCAGTAAGATAGTTAAGCCTTAGTTAAATGCAGATTATTGGACTTGCATTGCATGATAGAGCACACTAGATGATATATTTTCCTTTTCTAGGATAAAAGTCTATGAAAGTATGAATTAATAATATTCCTATAATTCTCTAAGCACAGGAGCAGAGTACAAAATTTACAACCTTTCATGAATTAATAGAATGTTAACAAAATGCTGAAGAAGACATAGTTTCTCACAGCCCAGCCTTCTATGCTAAAAATGTTTCCATAACTGCATATGACAACTGCAGTAACTAAAATATAAGGAAAAGTGGTTTCTGGAGGGCTCAGTGAAATGTGTTATCATTAGTGGACTTTTCTTCTCCTAAGATATTTCTTTTCTTTTAAAATACAAGCTCTCGCTTCTAATTAGTAGTTCAGCAATCAGATAATTGACCTCAACGTTCTCCATACAAAAAAAAAAAAAAAAAAAGAAAAGAAAAGGATGATTTTATAATGTTTACATTTGGGGCATTAACTTGGCGAAAAATACCTGAGGTCCACAATTTCCCAGCCTTTTCTACTTTGATGAGATATTTTGTGAGTGAATGGACCAGGCAGTCAGTTTAGCACAGCTCCTCAAATACATTTATAAATCTAGTTTTCACTAAATTAAAAAAAAAAAAAAAAATGTTTTGCCTTTGCCTTTAGAGCAAAAATCTCTGAGAACTTTCACCACATTTTCTTCTTGGTACAGGAGAATGAAACAATTTTAAAAGTTATGTAGAAAATTCAAGAAATAGAGCTACAAATGGCTTAGAAATACTAGTATGAGAAAGATGATGGAGAAAAAAGGAACAAGAAAAGGGAATGAGAAAAGGAATATAATATGTATTATATAAAATAATGACAGGAGATTGAATGAATGAAACAGTTGAAGATATAAGATGTAGCAGAAATAGAAGAGAGGATGACTTAGAATGCGTTAGAAAAGGAGAGGATGACTTAGAAAGAGTTAAAAGACAGGGAAATGATGTCCATATCTTTTGATGCTTCACAGCTATGTCAAGTTATAGTTTGGTTATAGTTTATAATGATGGGCAACAAAAAGGTGGCCTGAGAAAGTGTGTGTGCCTAAGGTGTGTGTCATAGAATAAGATATTATTTGAAGTGCATATTTGTCTTCTGCTCTTTATTCACAGTAAACATGATACGTGGTTACTACACTGACCTTATAATAAATATTGGTAATTTATAGCCAAATAATATATCAGCCGAGAAGCAGACCTTATAATTTCATGGACTCACTACCATTCATGTTTTGCAGTATTTCTTTTTTTTCAGAGTGTTTGGTGATGGAGAATAAGAGAATGGAAATTTACTGTTGAAGTGTGTGTGCAAAAATTATTCATGCCACAAGAAAAAGAGGCCATCTGTTAATTTTCATCAGGGTGCACAGTGCAAGCATTCTGATTTAGTTCCACCACTGGACTTAAAATCAAAGAACAGAATATTCTCTTGATGCATGCAGTCATTTATTGTAAACATGTTTTTAAGTGTTCTAATTATCACTGTCTGGTTTTCCTTAGTGGGATTTTCCTCGGCACCAGGGTATAAGTTGCTCTTCATCTCGTTTGAATTCTAAGTTGAGTCTTCACATATGTTGAGGGGTCTCTCTTTCCCTGAAGCCAAGAATTCAGGGACTCTTTGAGTCAGATTATATTAATAGTTGAACCCCTAAAATACACACTACCCAAATACACTATCCAACATAGTGGATGTTATTAATTGCTTCACAGTTTTTTACAATTCTCTCAGTATGAAATCTGTCAGTATGAAATCTTCTAGTGAGAAGAACTGAAACACTGATTTTTCATCAGAATTAAAATTCTGGATTCATTCACAGTATAGAAAAGCATATTGTATTAATATGTAATTATTATGTATTGTAAAGACTATATCAGATTAACAGTGTCTTAAATGATCAATATACACATAAGAAAAATCTAGAGGACTTTCATTTTGAAGATCGAATAATAAAGCATAAGTGCATTACTGCTAGAAGCAAATGTAATAATACACAATGTTAATAGAAAAGCTTTTATATTTAGGACTGAGAAAGCACAAGAAATGAACAAAACGTGTAAATCTGTCAAGGGATTCAGGGAAAGTAGATTAGCCAAAACTCTCAAAAAGTCTCTTTTTGTTATCTTTAATGGTAAAGAGTCAGCAACTGACTCTGGATAAAACAAAAACAAAACAAAGAATAAAAACTGTGCTTATAAGCAATATTTTCATAATATTTAGCTTGTAGATGATTTCTGTTGGAAAGACAGTCTTAATAACTGTTAAAAAGTATTACCAATTCTAGATACTATCACTTCACAATTTCATGTACCATGAACTGCTTGCAGCTGCAAAATGTTTTTATCCTTCTTGTAAAGTGGAATTGAGCAGTTGCCCCAAATATATTCTGTCAACAAAAGAATAGCTATGCAGAGAGGTCTTAAATTCTACAGAAAAGTCTAGGATATTTTCTCATCAAAGATCCATTCTCCTCAGTCAGTCAATATACATAAATGCATGTATGTATGCAAGTATTTCTTTTCCTTTTGGACACCATGCTAATATTACCCTTGCTTTTACTGTTTCTCTGCTTTGCTCATGTAAGCAGAAATTTAAGAACACCCAAAATCTCTATAAGCAGAAGGCAACTGCTGAGCCTGAATAAGCCAGAAAGTCTTAGTAGAAAGTGCTATTGCAGCAGAATGGAACCAATGAGTTCAGTTGACCCTTTACACCTGGCTAGTCCTCCTGTCACAGAAGGACAATTGCTGAAGGCAAGATGAACCTTGGTACAGCTTTTATTAACCCTTTAAGTATATTTGGTTTTGTATAGACATGGACTAGCCAAATTGTTGATTAAATATAACCTTTAAGTCTTGAAATATCTACTGACCAAAGCAACTGTTGAACCAAAGAACTACTGAGCTAACATAGAACAGACAAAAATAATGAAATAATGATGAAGGAATAAGGCACTATGAACTCTGTTTATTTTCAAAGAATTAACTCCCCAGAAGTGCATTTGCAGAACAAAGCCACAATGACCAAGAAATCAGCGACCAGTTATCTCCAGCCTGAGAAACTGACTCACTAAAATCAGAGAATTGGGAAAGCAGTCAATTGGGAAAACTGAGAAAGCAAAGAGTGCAGGACCACAGCTCAGTATTTTGAAGAGATAAAAGGTGACTCAAAGATTACTAAGCAGAAGAAACTTACCATTGCAGACCACAGCAGAAGAGATTCAACTTCTATGGAGACAAATTTTTCTTCCAGTCCACCTTGACTCTCCTGGTGGGATACTCCTGGATACCACATGGCATGAATGTAGACTGAAAGTACCCAGAGATCTAGCAAGCTTTAGAAAATGGGAAGAATTCAGAAATTTGAGGCTGAGATTGCCTGCCATAGCCAAAATGTTACTGTTCTAATGATAGCATACTGCTGAGTTTGTAATTCAGTACCATTACATTATTAATTACTTATTTTATAGGATTGCTAAGGGTTTTTTATCTGCTGTATTGTTGTTTGAGGGGAGGGAGCAAATTTAGTAAGAGATGAATCCTCTTGTGTTCCAGCTGATCCTCAAAGGTTAGAGGGACTAAGGGCAGCTAGACTCATCTCTTGATAGGGGTATCAAATACTGTTAGCTATACACCCAGCTTTGGCAGTATCGGATTCACAAACAGTGTGCTGACTGTTGGTCCGATCGCCTTCATAGGAGTGAATCAAGTTCCCAAATTATGTGTATCGGATTCACCAACAGTCTGACGACTGTAGGTCCGATTGCCCTCAATACAAGTAGCTAGGTTCACGAATAGCACAATCTATTCAAATGCAACATTTGGAAAGTAGGTTTCAGATGTCAGCGTAGGAAATTCTCTAATACAATGTGGGGTTCTTAGCTAGTGTGACGCAAATTCTGGTGTGTCTTTCTATGGGTTCTAAATTGCTTTATGATAAAAGTATTCATTTCTGAGCTCCATGCACTTAGACATAAATGTAGACAGCCTCTCCAGCTAGTAAAGCCTGAAGTTCACTAGCAAAAGCACACAATTTGTCTTTCCAGTCTACAAGCATACACATGTTCCCAGACCTCATGAAGGCTATCATAGCCCTTCGGTCTGTCTGAAATGCCTACCTGGATATTTGACCCCTTCACACACTGTACTACTTGATGTCTAGTCCGACTTAAAGTTTGCTAGTCTATTACACTCCCATAACCTCACAACATAACTGTTTTAGGGGAAGATGTGGACATTCCAACCCCTGCAGCAGCTTTGCCCGGGCACACAGACACTATAACCCATGGTCCCTGTTTCAGGGGTGGATGCTGAGATACTTACTTCTCTTTCACTCCACCCACCTTCCTTATCCTGCCCACATGACACATGGGTCTTATGTCCACTGGGCTCTCTCCAGTGGCTAACCCTAGGACTCTCTCTCACCCTAGTTGTAAAAAAAGATATGGAGACCATCATCACCCAAGGTCTGACACCAACTGCTAACCACACTCATTTCCTCATGTTTGTCTGTTTGGCACCTAGCCCTTGTAGCAGTCACAGATAGGATACCGAGAGAGATTACATGGAAATATAGTTAAGAAAGAATTTGATAAAAAGATAGGGTAGACAATGGTTATCAGGCTCAGGACTTGATCAGACAAGTATACTGACTGGCCTTTGCCTATACACAGCTGTCCCTTTTTATACCCCTTCCTCTCTAATCACCTCTTAGTGTCTCTCCAAAGCCTTCCCTCAAATATTCCTCAGTAAATTTTGCATATCCTCAGAGCATAGAGCACTTTTTAACAGCTTAAAAATCCAGTTTGACTTTCTTAGAATCTATTCCTGCAGTTCCGTAATGGTCTACCAATTAGTGACTTTTTCATTGTCTTTCTTATCCCTTATCTATCAAGTTTGCATTGTTCCTTTTTCTTTATCACTTCCCCCTTTGCTTTCAATCACTTTTGCTCTGGAGAGGTCCTTGTTCAGATAACCTTAATGAAACAGATGCTTTCATATTCCTCATACTCTTACAGATGGCATTGCTTGAAACCTTTAGTTTGAAACAGTATCTTGTACATCATTTAGTGTGTAACTGTGTTAAGCTGTGTCATATCAGATTAAAAGCAAGTACCAAAAAATGAATACTGAAATCTTCACCTTGCCAAAGAGCCAATATTCAATGTCAGTCACCATAAAAACAATCTGTGAGTCCTGGAAATCTCTGTTCTCATCACAGAACAATTTGATCTGGAGTCTTATGAGAATGAATCTCTCTCTGATCCAGGCACAATATCAAATCCAGAGATACTTGCTGGGCAATAAACAGCTGATGTATTAATTCAGTTGAACCTGAAAAAATTTACAGAATGGCTCCCCTGTCTCTGCTGGAACATTCACAGATACTTTCTTTGCTTTTTAGGAATTCAAGGAAAAGTCTTTCTCATTGTGCCACTGAGATAAGGTACAGTGTGTTGAGCTGAAGTCTAATTAGATTTGACATTTTAATTGAAGAATGATAAATGCCCTTCACCAAACTTTGTAGAAACTGTTCACAGGTGACTGCTTGCATAATAGATTTAATCAACAGCAGTGTTAAGATATGATGTGAAACTCTTTTTAGTCACAACTCAGAGAATGCAAAACTTTTCTAAGGGAGGGCTTCATGTTACTCTGATGTGAAATATATATATTCTTTTGCATTATTTTCCTTAATGATCTGTTTATTACTCATTTGGTTATTTGTTAGTTTTAGGTTATTTATTGATATGTCTGTAAACCAAAATTCTATCTAAAAAGTAGTAAGAATTCCGTAGAAGCAATACTAATGAAAACCCCTTTTTCTTTCTTTTTTTTTTTTTCTCAAATGAAGGGGAATTTGGAGTGCCTTTTCCTATTACATCTGAATTGTAAATAACTTTTTGTCTGTTTTCACAGAAGAAAGGTTGTAGAGCACATCTCCTCCTGCTCAAGAGGTATCAGTCAATGTGAAGTATGGTCCGTGAACCACTTCAAATTTCCTATTTGTTTCACTACAACAAGTAAGTAATACAATTTTTTTCTTCAAGCTCACTGCACAGATAGTGAAAAAATCTCCAAAAACCATCAGTTCAATTCTCGCATGGATTTGCCCTGTTCTCTACATGTCACAATTAGTATTTTTCAATTAAACTTCTAACTAAAATATTATGCATTTGTTGACTGGAACAATGTGTCAGAGTCACCCAAGTCTTCCAGTATTTTAAGTGTGTCTCTATGCTGAATTTTAAAGTTCAGAAATACACAAAGTTGTGGGAATTTCTCATGGGTTAGTGGGTTAAATGAATTCAGCACCAGAATGTCTGTGCTATTAACCTAAGCAAGGGTTAGTTATGCCTCTATAGATTTAGTCATGAACAATTAGCAATAGCTGTAGTTTCTGATCCAAATACAGCTTGCTTGACTGGAAACTCCCTTAGGAAATTCATCACAATGGAAATAAATTTCATTTGTTAAATGTTAGAGGCACAGTAGCATTGTCAAAAAATCTATATTCAACCAAATATTTTCCAATATTTTAAATGGTTAAATAGTCCTGGATGTGACCATTGTACTGAGACTGACTAGCAATTATTCCATTTATCAATGAAGTGATATGTCATACTTGGAGGATAAGAAGAGCTTTATATATGAACAATCATGTGCATATTAATTGCATTATGAAATGCTGAATTTGGGCATAGCACAAAGTAACAAACAAAAGGTTTGCGATAAATCATTTCTTAACAACTGACATCACTGTTAAATTATATATAAATTGTGACAATGATAAAACTAACTGACAAAGGCAGAAATAAACAAAACACTCAAGTGTAATTATCTTATCTGCAACAGTTCTATTAAATGTGACTTAAAATTATGGCTAGAAGGTTTACTTCTGATTTTTTGCAAATCCTTTTTCTCTTTCAACTATAACAATAAAAAGTAGAGTACCTAGTAGAAACTAAGAAACAAACTAGAAATTTCTAAAGAATCCATATTCCTTCCTTGATAGCCCAGGGTAAAAAAAAAAAAAAAAAAAAAGTAAAAAATAGGTCCTAAGATGTAATTTGTGAAAGTACCAACGATTCAAAAAATGTAATAGAAATGATCAAGGTCCAGGAGTGCAAGCAAGAAAAACCTAGATTTTAGTCAAATTAAAGTCAAGTGGTGATGGGACTTTCCCAGGAAAGTTTCCTGTGGGTCACTTTGGCTATGGTCTTGGGCCATAACTGTTATGCGGAGCAGGTGTATGTCTTATTTCAGAGTATAATAAAATGAAAAACTTGCATGAAGCATGAGTTGATTAACTTCCACATTAATTTGATTTATATCTGTTAGTTCAACAAACAGGTTATAACCTAATCTGTCTAATTTTAATGTATGATTCAGGCACTGTCATGTCCAAAAAGGCATGACTGACTTTACATATTTCTTTAGAGACTTAGATAGATTAAAGTTTTGGATACTTTGCGTAGTTTTCTATCAAACCACAACTTGCAAGGAAACTTTAATTCCCAATAGTCGGCTCTCCAGCCAATTCAAGACAAATGGAGAGGTACCTTAATTAATTAAAGGCCTACTACATGAAAGAAGAAAGATACAGAATGATTTTTTGAATAAATTAAAGATGCCTAATGTTGATTCCAGGATTTAAGAGGGTTGAAAATAATATCATATATAGTTGGAGGAATAAAGCTTCAAATAAAAACTGAAAACAGAAAGGAAATTTCTTAAAGAAGGGACTAGCTGATGAACAAAAAAAAAAAGCAGAAACATATTCTTTTAGTTACATGAATTGTAATTCAAGGCTGTGATTTCAAGACAGTGTAACTAAATCTGATTCCTCATTGCTCTCTAAAGTAAAGCATTGCCACAGTGAACACAAATAGTTCAACAATGAGGAATGAAGATAGATTTACAACAGAGATCATTTATTTTTTCTTTAAATAATTTTCAAGAAAGAAATGGAGAGATTAATTTGACATCAGGCTACGAGGTTAGCTCCTTTCATTATGACTTTGCAATCTATTCATTTCATAGTTTCACAAGGAGTAATAGGCATTATTTTCAAAGCCAGAACAGTCTGAGATTTGATTTGGCATGTCTCTAAACCTCTTGAGTTTTTCCATCTTACAGTACATTATCTGCAGAACAGTAGTACTACCGATAGCAGTACCGTCCGTTTTATTATTTTAATGTTAATATTAATATAAATTAAAGTCACACTGTCAATACATAGCATAAAATATTATATTAATAATTATTAGTATATATAATTCTTATCAATAAGAATAGTTGGAATAATAATAAGAAAATGAATAGTGAGAATAAGAGCTGAATCCAGCTGAAATAAGCCAACAAAAATACTACAATGATTTTTTTAATGCTTCATTATAAATAAAACATGTAAATATAACATTACCAAATCTTTCACAAGAGCCTCTTATTACATCTCATAGTTCTGGTTATTATATATCTAATCCAAAGTATTCTTTGTTTGTTTGTTTGTTTTTTTCTCCTAGAAGAGGAGATCCCTCTCTAGAAGATCCACGTCCCTCTTGTACTGGGGATCCCAGAACTGCGCACAATAATCCTGGTGAGGCCTCACCAGAGCTGAGTAGAGGGGCAGGATCACCTCCTTCCTGGCAATGCTCCTTCTGATGCAGGCCAGGATCCCATTAGCCTGCTTGGCCAGGAGGGCACATTGCTGACTCATGGTTAACCAGGTGCACAACTTCTCCACAGAGCTGCTTTCCAGCAGGTCGACCCCTAATCTGTACTGGTGTCTAGGGTTATTCCTCCCCAGGTGCAGGACCCTGCTCTTGTCCTTGTTGGACCTCATGAGGTTCCTCTCTGCCCAACTCTCTATCCTGTCCAGGTGTCTCTGAATGGCAGCACAGCCCTCTGGAGTGTCAGCCACTCCTGCTAGTTGGGTGTTATCAGCAAACTTGCTGAGGGTCCACTCAGTGCCATCCTCCAAGTCATTGATGAACAAGTCGGAAGAGCACCAGGACCAGTACTGACCCTTGTGGAACACCACTGCCCACAGGCCTCCAACCAGACTCGGGCCCATTTATCACTACCGTCTGGACTCTGTCATCCAGCCAGTCCTCAATCCACCTCACTAGCCACTCATCCAGTCCTCACTTCTTAAGCTTTCCTATGAGGATGTTCTGGGAGACTGTGTTGAAGGCCTTGCTGAAGTCAAGGTAGACAACATCCACAGCTCTTCCATCATCCATCCAGCTGGTCACCTCATCACACAAAGCTATCAGGTTCATCAGATACAACTTCCCCTTGGTGAATCCATGCTGACAACTCCTCACCAGGGTCTCTAGCATGAGTTGCACCATCACCTTTCCAGGGACGGAAGTGAGGCTGACCAGCCTGTAGTTTCCCAGCTCCTCCCTCTTGCCTTTTTTGAAGACTGGAGTGATGTTGGGTTTTTTTCAGTCCTCCAGCATCTCCCCCGCTCTCCATGATCTCTCGAAGATGATGGAGAGCGGCTGAGCAATTACCTCTGACAGTTCCCTCAGCACTCTTGGGTGCATCCCATCCGGGCCTGTAGATTTATGGGTGTCCAGTTTGCCTAAACAATCCCTAAACCAATCCTCCTCGACCATCAGAAAGTCCTCCTCTCTCTTGTCTCCAGGCTCAGTGCCTGGCAGATGGCCCTAGCAGTAAAGACTGAGGCAAAGAAGGCATTTAGTAACTGCCTTCTCTGCATCCTCCGCCACCAAGGCACCCTCCCCATTTAGCAGCATCACTCTCAGGCTGCGCATTGCCGCGTCTTCTCCTCCCACATGTAGGACCATCGATGGATAATAGTCAGTGGGTCTAACCAGGCTGGGGAGTATCTGCGTGATATCCTTAACCCGGGCACCAGAAAGGCAGCAGACCTCTCTTAGAGGAGGGTCACGCTTACATATGGGACTTTCCATGCCTTGAATTGAGGATTCGATAATCAGTTCCATAATCATGATTTCTTATCAAGATCACTGTGGATCTCTATGGAATATCATGTATCAGAATAATGTTTAGACTATGGTAATTAATGCTTTCAGTCCCAAATATTATTCCCTATAAAATATAGAATAAAATTGAACTTTCTACTCTACAGAATCATTACATCCTTGTTGTGGTAAATTCAGTCATTTGAATCCATTAACTTTTCATTGTGTAGTGTTATCATCCACTGCTAAAGATTAGTTACTGACATATTTATCAAAGGATGATAAATGAGCTGTCCTTTCAGATGTCTGATTATTTGACCTTTATTCAGTTAAAAGCACAAGGGGCTGACAGTGTTAACTGTTTGCTATTTAAGAATGAAATTGAACTCAGGAAATGCATGTTTGGTATTTTCTTCAATAATACATTTTTACTCCATCAATTAATGTTTAAATTAAACAAAGCAAGTTTTAATGTGAAGTTATGTTGAATAACCCAGTTCACACACAAGTTTGTTTTAAATTTTTCATTATTTTATGAGGAATCCTTAATTTTAAAAATTACCTTAAAGAGAAAACACTTAAACTAGCCACTTGACTGTAGATTGTCATCCAAGAAACACATAGGCTTCAAATACTTTGAAATGTCTAATAAAAATGTGTTAGTGTTCAGTAATTTTCATGGCATCTGCAATAATTCTGTCATCTGTATGACAGTGATTCTAGGAGAGGTCCTAAACGCAAAGTTTAACTTTTTAGTTAAGTCCACCAATTAGACTTAAATTATTCTAAATATAAAATAATATATTTGCTACTTTAAAAACTGATTTCTGCATCTTTGGCTATGTAAAGTGAGAACGATGTAAATTTCAGATTGCATAGTGGATATATTGATATGGGGGGCTTCTTTAGGATTAAATCTTCCAAATTTAGATCGCTACGTGTGTCTAAGCCTCCACCGAAGGTTAATGCACTTCCTGAATGTACTCATCTACAGGGGAAGACAGAGGCTGATCTTGCTTCATATCTGCCAGTTATGGATACATTTCAGATACTGAAGGACTTATAAGGGGCATGGAACACTACTGCTTAGGTAAATGAATCACACCATGTGGTTATCTCAGGGAATGTCTATTGTAGGTTGCCAAAGTTAGATACGGTTCATCCTGGTTTTACTCTCCAGTTATTGATCCTTTAGGCAAAATCCCCTGTCCCTTAAGGGCATTAAAATAGTTTTTTTGGGTGTAAGGTTTGAAGGAAAACAGCCTTTTCACTATATTTATGTTTGGAACTTTTTCTCCTATAAGCATTGTAAACAAACCTACCTACATTTAGAATATACTGTGTCTCCTCAGATTTTCCTCCACGAGGCACTAAACCTACAAGGCATTACATTCATTTCTGTTTGTTTTACTCAAGGAAGGGTACATAAACATTTCAGAACAAGACTGGCACTGGAAGAAATAGTAACAACCACAATTCTAATTATTGGTTTCTATCACAGTAACATTCAAGTTGCCCTTGTCTCATTCAGTCTAATCTAATTCATTTAATTTCAGTTTAGGCAGCATGTTAGGATCAAACACCCTCCCTCTCTTCAAAATCTGTTTTAAGTTCAATTGAGTTATCTTTTGAGAGTGCTTTTGAGAAGGTTTTTGGAACTGAAGGTTACTGGAGAAGGTTACTGGAGGTGAAATGAGACTCACACATTATATTAGGCTGTAAATAGCATATTGCTCCATTTATAAAAGAGAAACTGAAATGCAGAGTTTATTTGCATTCCCTAAAGCCAAGCAAGTCACTTTGATTTGATTGCTAGCCTCCGGTCTACATAGCTAGTGGTCTACATACATAATCAACAGTAGTAAATCTTCAGAAACCTTATTGTACCTAAATAATGTCAAAATATTCAGAATTCTCAGACACACTTGTCTGTTCATTTTATTAAATCATCTCTCTGCTACCAATGTTATCCTGCTGAGAGCCTTACTTTCAAAGAAATACTTTCGTGCTGACACTATGCACACTTTTATGGATTTGGAAGATCAGAACGGACTCTGCCTGCCCTTTTCCTTTAACCTGGCTGTCTGATAGTGGTGTCATGGGTAATAGCTACTAGTGACAACCAAGTATATTAGTCTGTTTCCATTCCAGCAGACTGTCTGACAATCCATCACACTCTAGTACCCTTTTGGGCAGTCCATAGGGATTATCTGCCAAAAGTCTTGATAATGTTTGAACAGCTGATTACAATTTATTGGGATTCTTGACAGAGCAACCTTATAAAGCTTTGTAAAAGTCATATACTGCAGGGAAGGATAATACTTTTGGATTTAACATTTGAGTCTGTATGCAGTTCAATATGATGTTAGATACAGTGTTCTACCAATAGTGTTTATTCTAACTTGTCTGAATGACTTTTATTCTTGGAAAAGGCTCAGTAGGTTTCTGTGACTTTCACTCATGGTTACCTAAGAATTCTTTTCATTCCTGTAAACACTACATTTTTTTCACAAAACGTGTTAGAAGTCTTTTGTTATATGTTGTACTTTTTCTAGGCATGTAAAAATTGAAGTCTATAAACGACTCAAGAGTCAATCAATTAATGGAAGCATATGGCTTTGATAAATATCATGAACAGATTGCCTCATAGAAGGCTATAATATATAATTTTGGTTTCATAAAGCAATGCCCTTAGGTTGAGTTTGTATGTAAATTTATATGAATAAAATGGTACAAAATGGAATAAAATGGTACTATGCAAAAATACTCAAGCTTTGAAAATAATCATTGAAAAATAGAAAAAAAAAAATTGAAATGACCACAACACGTGATCAAGTCCTTGCTGTTTTAAAGCAGAATCAATGTGTCTATTACCTTCCTGACACACCTTTCTAGAAGTGCAGCACCTTAAGTGGCTTTATACTGCAGCTGTGACCTTAATAGTATTGTCCAAAGCAGACTAGTCCTTTTTATATATCCTTGTCTTTAGATCACAATAATTATTAGTTGATTAGTTCTTCCCCCATTCTGTATTTGTTTGTTTATTTTTGCCTAAATGCATTCATTGAATTGCATTTTTTTTTCTTTGTTTGTTCAAAACTCTTCTGGATGATAAAGGTCATTTTGAAGTGTTGTCCTTTGTGTTTTCACCCTCTCAAACATACAGGATCTAAGTGTCACATGAAAAATAAAAGTAGTCATTATTTCCATTGCCTCTCATGTATTAACACAAATTCTTAGTGACTGTGGCCCAAGACAAACGTTCAGAAAATAGCACCTTACACATTCCTAGGTGGCAAAAAATATTTTGCTAATAATATAGTATGTTTTTCCTAACCATGTATCCATTTATACACATGCATCTAATGTAATATTTCCTTTGCTTGTTTACAAATATCAAATATGGGTATATCAAAGCTTTTCTAAGGTCAAAGCATAATTCATTCCTATCCCTAAAGCTTCCTAGTCTGTCACAAAACAAAATTAAATTGTGTTGACATGACTTGTTCCTGACAAATTCCTACTGGCTGCCATTCATCTTTTTTTTTTTCCCTCTGAATGAATAGAAATAGTTATTTGTTTACTTATTGAGTATATTCCTTTGACAGGAAAAAAAAATAGAAAGAGCTTCTACTTCATAGTTCTTCCCATTTACCAACAGGAACCATGTTTTTAGTCTTCTAGAAGTCTAAGAACCTTCAGAAATAACTGCTAGCAAGCATACATCAAATTCTTTTCTAAATATTGCATTTTAGATTTTGACAAGTCTAGCTTGTTTGAAGCCATCTGAATTATAACAATACTCTATATTCTTTGGTACTTGCCACTTTGTGACTGCTGTTAATAAAACTAGATGCCTAAATGGTATAAGATATATATTATTTTCATTATTTTAATTCAAAAGGCTTCCATTTTCTTATCTGTGTCTCTGGGTCAAACTTCATTTTGATTCAGTTAATATCTTTTTTTTTTCCTCCTCCTCTGAGGTAGTCTTCCACTTACACTAGTCTTATTACACATCAGCTAGACATGAAACACTTCTTATAATGAAAATAATTCTATTATGAAAAGATTTTTAAAAAGGGTAAAAATTGAAAAAAAAATAACAACTATGAAGTTATCAAAAGAAATGAAGACTTAGGTGATTCTTTCTGTCCATTCAGAAAGGAAAGGCAGAGCAAGATTTTGAAAACATATGCTCCACAGAAGGGTGCTTTTAAAAACTTTGTTGCAAGGTGGTAATGAAAAAGGTCTTTCTTGGGCCAAGCGCTCTATTTGAGGAACTAATTCCATTTAAACATTTAGGGACAATGAAATGACGCAATTAATATAGCTAAATCAGGAAATTCAGGCAGTTCAGAATTCAGAAAGTTAGGATTTTCTACAAATTAATCACAACTATACTAGAGGCAAGGAGACCAGGCAAATGCAGATGTGGAAAAAAAGAACAAATGGAAATAGAATGTGAAAATAACTTTAAGAATTGGGAAGTTCTGATGTAATTAACAATACCTGTATATCTGTATAATATAATGATATATTTATAACCTTATGCAAAAATTAGGCATTAAAGAGGAAAAAATGGGTCTCCTCCCATGCAGAGTATGAAATCAAGGTATAGGAAAAAATACATAGAAGAATGACTGTTAAACACAAGAAGTGATGGCTGAACTCATTGGAAAATTAGATGTCTATACAGTTACGCTCCAAATATTGTACTAGGAAAAAAGGAACATGTCTTACGTGTGAACTTAAAAATTCATGTATAGATTAGTTAATATTTTTACAATGTAACAATCCAGTTTTCAATTACAGAGAAAATTACAGAGAAAATTGCCACACAAAACCTGTTATTTATCCTTTTCTTTTTTGCTGTGGTCTTCAGTTCAATGTCCCTCTGTGTCTTCGGGTTAACAGTTTCAAACAGTCTTTCCCATCTGTTCAGTACTGATGTAATCACCTCTGAAGTGCTGTGTCCAATTCTGGGCTCTCCAATCACAAGAAAGATCAGGTCATAGGAGATACTCCAGTGAAAATCCACATAGATTATTAAGGGAAGCAACAAATATGTAATAGTGTTCCTTAAGGATAACTCTTGAGATTGAACCTTTTAAATATAATTTTAATAACTGTAAATAAGAAACACATATGTGAACATGAAATTTTTGGGCAGCAGAAAGATGGTAGGGTAGTGCAAATACAAAGAACAGTAAGTGACCTTACAAATTAAAGTGATAGACATGTGGTTAAATTGACTCATGCGAAGTGCAAAATTAAGTGCCCAGGAACTATATGTAAGAATTTGTGCTCCATGCTGAGGTGTCATCTCTTGAAGATAATAGAAAATGAAAAAGATCTAGTTGAGTAGATTGACTGGAGAATAATTATGAAGTGTTAATGAAGTGTAATGAAATGAAGTGTAAAAGGAATTAAGGCATTTTTTTTGATGAATTAAGTAAGCAAGCAATTTCTGGAGGAAAGAGAGAATTGTCTATGCTATTGTACAAGCTGTTGTTAATACACAAGGGCTGACCAGATATATTGAAAAAGAAGTTTTTAGTTAGAATAAGAAGAGCTAATAGGATGATTACAGTTGTATACATATGCAGTTTGAAGGAAGTTATGGTAAGCATTTTAAAATACTTTTATGATTTTGGAAAAACATCCAGTAGAGGAAGAACTAGTTGAATGATGTTAATAGGACAATATCACATTTCCATCAATTTGTTAATGAAGAAATTTAGCCTGGAAATTAGACATTTTCTAACATTTAAAAGACTAAAAGCCCTAAAGCAAATTTATAAATAGCTATTATTGACATATTGACACGCCATCTCTTTAGGAAACAGACCTTTTTTTGTATGCCATATATGCCCTTGCATCATGAGTTTCATATCTTTGATATTACACAGAAAAAAAGTTCAACTCTGATAGCTGCTCCTCCAAGGACAGTGATGTGGCTGGGTCCTTTCACTATCTTGGCTTCTGAACAACATCTCATAATAGAGGGAAAAGACTGAAAACAAGTACTGTCCACATCATTGAAACAGATTTTAGCCAACATTCATCATCATTAAGAAAGTACTGTGCTTCTAAACAGTTCATTAATGTGAATTTCTTCCATATTTGCATATACATTAATTAAAACATAACATTATGGTATGGTGGGTTCCTTTATCACTCCAGTTGCCACTGAGTAAAATACATTGTCTACTCCTTAATATACGGGAGCAATGCAGATGGGAACTGAAGTAGAATTTTATGTGCAGTTAAAACCATTGGGGGAATTTAAGCAGTTCAAACATAATTGCCTGGGTTGGAGGCTGGCCAGAATGAAGAATTTTGTTCTCACTGGTATGTCCTTTGGATATCTAAAGATCACATTTTCTCATGTATTTGTTTCTACACCTTACTGGACAGATGGTGTCACCAATACAGCAATATCCATATAATCCATTTAGTATTTGGTCAGCAGAGTGGACTGTACTTAAGGAATGCTGACTTAACTTAAATATGGTGCTCAAAAATAATAATTAGAAAAGTTAAACTTTAATATAATCTGCATAACACTGTCACTTTTCAGGACTGTGGTAGTGTTAGTATTAATTACCTTACTTTAGCTCTTTGTTCAAAGGTTTAGTTAGATAAACGAGGTCTGCAAAATTCTTCTATCAGGTTTAATTTAAAATGCTATTGTGGAAGCTGATAGAAACTATTCCTGCTAATCCCTGAGGTTAGTTAAAGTAGAATATCTTTGTAGTAAGATATTGGTTTTATTTGAGAGTAAGGAAAAAAAAAATCACTTTTAATTAGGATAGATAAAAAATCAGCTCTAACTTCTCTTCTTCATATTTGCATGGGACCTTTGGATGCCACTTAGCTCATTAGACGGTTGATGGCTGCTGATGCAAGTGATCTACTGGAGGTAATTAATGAAGATTTGTTCAATAAAGTGTGACCTCAAAGTTTGTCATTTAAGACTTCAGACTCCCCTGGAGACACAGAAGACACACCTGTAAACAGAACCACACACAAATAATAGCAGTAGCAATCTGGTGCAGAAAGATAGCCACTAACAGCCTATCTGTTAGCTTCAAATGTGACCAATTCTGGCCCAAGCAGGTAGGCAGATAAGAAATTCACATTTTAAACTTTAGAACTTAAGCAAATCACCCCAAAATAATCTTTTTTTTCCCCAAAAACTTTATTAAATACCTAAGAGCCAAACCTCAATTAAAATCAGTGTGACATTTGGTGAATAATAGAGAAAATATAGTAAATAAAAGTCAACAATCATAAACAATCAATAGCACTCAAGGAAAAGTTAGTGTCTAAGAACAGAGATTATTGATGGAAGGGTTAAGTCATCAAGGATTGTAAATATTATATGGGAGCAGCCTCAATGGATAAATCTTGAACAACAAAGAAAATAAATATTGTTCAGGATCTATTTTATTACTATAGTGACTGTTATAACAGACAGCAACATTAAAATACCAACTTAGAGCATTATTTCTAGAATTACTTACTATTATTTCAATTCTAAATACTACTAAGCAAACTACTAAGCCATTAAAATAATTTATTGAATAAAGGAGGAAATAAAAAAATGATATTTTTTATGGGATAATGTCATAAGAAAGTATGCTAAGTCTAGCATTACTAGAGTTTGAATATGTAACAATAGTTGATATAATATATTGTATAAGAATAACAATATAATTAATGGCAGTTTGTGTTTTACTGTTACCTAATTAATATAACATTTGAGCATATTTAGAGTATTTTGTAGTTAGGATCAATGTCTGAGATCCACTAAGGCTCATCAAGCTGGCAAGACTAAGTTAAGGTAAGATGTGGTCAACATCATAAACATCCATGCCACATTTCCACGACAAAACAAAAAAAAAGATAGCAAATTGGAATGGTGTTACAATACAATAGACATTAAGTTGAATAAAAATTGCTAGATTTGAAAACTTACAGCATTAGAACTACCCTTAAACTATGAGTCCCAAGACTTCTTCAGAAGTTTTAGTATGACTTTATGCTCTGTTTTTGTCTCAAATCTGCAATGAGATGAGAAATAGAGTCTCCCCTTACTCACTTTGGTCACTTTTCCCCATTAATGTTACAAACACTGTAATTCAGAATCTGGAAGATTGCATACACTAAAAAAGAATTCAAGATTGAAAAGAGCTGCATATACTAGTGAAGGTGAGGTGTAATACAGCGGGAGAATCAAATAAAGTGGTTTTGTTTAGTTTAGTTTAGTTTAGTTTTGTTTTTATAATGGGAAGATGATGACATTATACATGTGGGATAAGTTTGCCTGGAAGACATTTTTGAAGGAAGAGTAGAAATCTTGAAATGTAGGATGATGAGAATAATTTAAATATGATAGAGATTTGAGCACAACACTTGCGAAGAGCTAATGAAAGAGAAGGAATACCTTTAGCTGCCCACACCAGGGGGAAAAAAGTAACGTTTTTTTTCTGAGGATTAAATATACCTAGTCTTGAAATACTTTTCTCCATTTAAGAATCTAGCTTATTATTGGAATTATATGTTTTTGACCTAATAGTTTTGGTCTATATTCCCTTTATCGTAACAAAGATCAGTAAAAGTTAACTTGACACAGATAAGATAGCTGTCATGTTTCCAACCAAAACTTTGTGTCTTCTGAATAGCTATTCATAGACCTTCATACTTCATGCTAAGACTTCTTTTCACTGTGAAGGCTTTTAAAAAATCAAATTAAGTTTTGTAATTGAAATTGTTTGATAGATTTCCAAGGAAAAAAGTAAAAAGAGAAAAATGAAAGAAAATAAAAACAAAAGAAAAGTGAAAGAAAAGTAAAACAAAAGAAAACCCAGATGGCCTTTGAAATGTTGTTCATCAGTCTTCTTTCCAGATTTGAATAGATTATGATTGCTTGTCCTGGGATGAATTATTCTCCTGCCTGCTTATCCTGTGGTTACTATGACCATGAAATAAAAGAAAAAAAAACATAGATAATGATATCAGCCCCTCTATTAAAACAAATTTACATTGTTTAAGAGCAGATGGCTATATTAACACTTAGTGAGAAAAATTGTCTTTTAGAATTCATTTTGAATTCTGTCAGTAAGCCTGAAGTGTAACATTCACAGACATTGCTGCTTTTGCAGCACATTAAGCTTTTATGAAAGTAAAAGTTAATTACATATGATGACTAAACTCCAGGGATCATAATTAGCTGAACTGAATGACTGCACATCAGTAATTAAATGTCATTCCACTTCATTGTACTGAGCTCTAAACCCAACCCTTAAAATGTCATAGGTACTGGAATCTGTTGTATATATAAGGCAATTTCTTCAGAAAAGAAAGCATACATGTGTATGCAGAACACTGTTCAAAATATATGAAGTGGAAACGATAGTTAGGTGTTAGGTATAACACTTACTCATTGAACAGATTAACTTTTATCAAAGATTGTCCATGCAAAAATAGTTTTACTTTGGATAGATTTTTTTTTCTTATAAATTTAATCTGTAGAGATCCCTACCTCCCTCATTAGGCAGAGAATTCTTTTTCTCCTCTCCTCTCCTCTCCTCTCCTCTCCTCTCCTCTCCTCTCCTCTCCTCTCCTCTCCTCTCCTCTCC
>JAWLRI010000001.1:12312306-12342026 GCA_034781795.1 Crypturellus tataupa
AGGGAAGGGAAGGGAAGGGAAGGGAAGGGAAGGGAAGGGAAGGGAAGGGAAAGGAAAGGAGGAAGGAGAGAAGCACACAGACAGGATGTCTTTGATAAATGCCTTTCTTTAGGATCTATGACATATCACAGTATTACTGGTACCTTATCAAAATGATTTTGGAACAAATGGCAAGGTGATCTTCAGCTTCTATATGTTTGTTTTTATCATGAGAAGCCTAGGACATTCCTTGGCAGATCTAAGATCTAAATTCCGCTTTTTACTCTCTAGGTCTTGCATTACTTCATAATTCCCATTTTGGAGAAACAGGAAGCCTCTCTGAATCCATGTCTTCCTAGAAGTCCTGCAATTTTCACAGCTTAAATGACAGGAGGATTTGGGCCTTTTTTAATACAAAACTCTGAACTATATTCCATACGTATGTCTCTGATAACAACTACGAAGATCATAAGAAAGTTACAAGAGAGATTATATCAGTTACTCTACACAAAGGGGCGTACAAACAGAAGCTAACCATATATGACTGGGAGAGTAATCCTAGTTGACCTCTATTCTATATAGAAATTTGAGTTTTTATGGAAGAAAAAAAACACATTTTCTCTACAAAACTAAAATCCATGTTACTGTCTCTGCTGAGCTGACCCCGGGACATCAACTCTCAGACTAACAAATCTGCAGACCTTCCTATGTTTCTCATTAAGAATCCCAATAAGTATCAGTGAAATGCACTGTAGTTTGAACAATAGGAATTTCCAAAAGACATTGTATTTTTAAAATGTCGTCCCTTTCATAGAATTCAAAACCCAACACATTGTCCTGGTTTTAGAGACCCATATAATTTTTGATTCTTAAAATACATTTTTTTCTCCCTCTCCTTTCATCTCTCTACCATTGCTAGAAATATATTATTAGTGAATACTTTCTCAGAAAAAAAATAGAGGTTTAGTTTCAAAAGGAATTTAATGAATAGAAGGATGGTGAGTAGAGGCAGAATTTTAATCGGTACAAGGAGTTTTACAGATGCTTAAAATGGGAAAAATGTGTCCTAAGATGTTGAAGTGCTATTACAGAATGAGATATCTATTACAGGCAGTGGAGCACTAGGGGAACAATAAACTCATTATTTTAAAGAAAGCAGAAAACCACTGTGACTGAAATTAGACATCTTCTTCCAAAGATTTACATACATACTATCCACATTTTTGTCCTTGTTTTCCCAACTTAATACATCAAAGAGTAAAACGTCAAAGTCTTCCTTCAAATAAAATCAGAATTCTGAGCTAAAACTTCTCCACTCAAATGGTCCAATCCTTTTAGGTGTCATATCTACTTATCCTGGCACTGGAAAGATTTATTTGATCTTGAAATTTGGAAAAGGAAAAGGTGACAGAACGAAACTCATAATAAAAGAGAAAATTGGAGCCTAATGTTCATAATTAGAATAACATATGATTTTGTGTTCATTTGGAGATTTGATTTGTTCTCCCTCCCAATAACCAAGCCCAAAGTTTATATTTGAAAAATAGAAGAGTTCCATAGCCCTTGAGCACTGCTGGAGACTGAGGACATTTTGTCCTGAACAAAGAGAAACAAGTAGAATACAAAAGTAAATAATTAAAGTTAAAATATATGGAGTATTCATTTATTATGGATAGTAGTAAGATAGTGCACTGTGCCTCTAGGTCACTTCTTCACACATATACTAGATCAGTAGTGACAGAAAGTGTTACCCTCTGACGGCTATTCAATGGTCTGCGTGAAAGGATTTAGTGGTGTTAGTCTCATTCCAAATGGATAAGTATCCACACGGCAAATGACATTAATTGCAATCTCTGTGTGATAATATAAACAGAGGGGGCAATGTCTAAATGGGTCTTGAAGACTTTAAAAAAAAAGTCTACCCCCTCTGGAGATGTTCTCTCACAGTTAGTGCTATGGTCTATCAGCAGAAACTTATAGCCAGATAGTTGGGAGGTGGTTTGAAAGGCATGTTGTAATCCATGTCTAATTAGATAGAAAATTGTAGCCTTTGGCATTACCACATACAGTCCAAACTCATTTGCTTCTATTGATTTTAAACAAAATACAAAAAGAAAATGCTTTAGCATATTCAGAAGGTTTTACATATATAAAAACAGCTCTTCATTTACTACACACAGAGGTACTGAGAGGTTTGGAATGGTATTGAGAAAAACCAATTTCATCAGTAATAGTACAGAAGAATCTCTCATCTTACACACATTTTTAGTTAAAAATAGGAGGGAGATTCCAGATTGCAAGTTTATTTTGGGGGCTGAATCCGACTGTCTGATAGTGATAGAACAATGACTAAAGTTTACTTTTTCACATTTCTTATTCCAGCAAAGCCAGTCTAAAATCTCAGGTTCTTATATAAATCTGAGATCTTGTTTCCAGCCGCTAGCTGTAAATCTGGAGCTAAATAATAGAGGAAAAAAAATCTATTATGTAGCTCCCAGCCTTAGTGTTCAAACTTGCTGAATTATGACTACCATCCACCAAATATTTGTGAAATTAAAAACTGTTCTCCAACTCTGCAAGTTGATCTTTCTTAGCATCCAAGCTGTCTAAGAATCTGAACTATTTAAATAGTTATATCTTCCCACATCCCTTTGCTTCTGAGTTTGCCAAAATACATGTAAATAGCTCCTAAAACAAATCTAGCCATGACAAAATTTAATTACCAATATAAATTAGAAGGATTCCAGTTATGAGAATATTTGGATATGCTAGGTGAATTGGCTCAAGATAAGATTTACTGTGTCTTGTAAAAACCTAGTTTGGATAAGAGCACATGGACAGAAGGAAATACAGCTAAGCTTCAAGCATTAAACTTAGGTAGCAGTCTGTTTCTTTCTATTTTTTTTTTATCAGTCAAAACAGTAAAAATTTTATATTTATGGAAAGAAGTGTGCGTTTTCAGATACTAGAACTTTCTTCATGTCATCAGGTCTACTCCAAGCTCACAGTACTATTTAGAATCTATTTTCCTCTTAGCTGGTCAACCTATATCCTGATACTAGTCTAGCAGTTGTTAGAACTAAATCAGACACTTTTGACAGATGCCACGTCTGATTAGACTGTAATACAGTTAAACAGATTCCTCTGTGATGGCCCATTAGAAGCACGGTTATGAAGAAATTACTGATCCATAAAGAACTATTGGTAGCGAGCCACACTGGTCTTTTTATATCACTTGTCATTCTCAGTTGAGAAATATTGTCTGCTACTTTATTCAGAATATTCAGGTTAAAAGTAACACAGAAGAGTTTACAGTAAAAACTATATTGAACCATTTTATACTTCACTGACTAATCCTGTTAAGGGAAGAATTAAAAACCTTTTCCAAAATAAATTTAAAAATAAAATCATCTGTAAAACTCCTTTAGAGTTACTGTTGCAACATTATGAGAGAATCCTAATATATATATATAATATTAAAAAGCATTATGGAAAACATCATCTAAAAATAAATTTATTTATATCAGGGATAACAAAACAGACAAAAAAAGGTAGAATAAAATAGATACATTTTCTACAAGTAAACCTGATGAGAATAAATATGTCTTTTTGAAAGATGTTTTTTCAACAAAATCTATCAAAAATTTACCTTTCATCTAAGCTCTGCAAGAATGAACTTTAAATAATTCCCTGTAGAGTGCACTGGTAGACATGCATGCCTTTCGAAAGAATTAAGTATACTGAAAATCATGGACTCTCTCATCTTAAACTGGCTAAATAATTCCAGCTAGGAAGAGGTAGCCATGTTTCCCTTTTATCCATATGCAAGGGATAGCTCGGATACTTTCTTGTAAGATGGGAGTTGCAGAACTGAATCCAAACCAGAACTTGACTAAAGTTAGGTCTACAGCATTTTTAAAGAGTATTGTACACTAAGGTACATGAACAAAAGGGGACAATATTGGGGGTCATATAGGAAATACTGGGAAAAATGAAGTGTTATAAAAAAAATGGGGAATTGCTGAAAAACAAAAGAAATTATAATTCAACATGCTACTTCAAATAAAGAGTTTGTATATCTTAAGCTGTATTCTCAACCAGACACTATGAATCTAGATTGTTTTCTGGGGGAGAAGCTTTCAAGTTCTACTACGTCAGAGTTTCTGTCTAAATTAAAAGGAAGATGGCTACGTACTGCTCTCTACAGGCAATATATATAGTCACTTATGGATTAACATTCTTCTTGTAGCAATCTCTGTAGCCCTAAGAAGTCAGGCATATATTAAAAAGATTGCAATGAAAGATCAAGGTGATCTCAGAAAAAAATTGCAAATGTTATTCCAATTTTAGTTTCAGTGGAAGAGTAGACCACTGGAGACAAACACCATTTAATTATAATTTTAAGAAACTAATTATTTCAGTGGTTTGTAAGCTCAGACAAGTACGATAGAGTTCTCTTCAGTTTCCATTGTCAAAGTGCTGACATCCATAATGCCTAATGATCTCTAAGAGAACTAGATATGCAGAAAGCAGAGGACTATAGCCCATTACTTTTCTGTATGAACTTCTAAACTCACAGATGGCAATTCTGAATTCCTATTGAGTGCTGAGTACATGAGATGATTGAATATTAAAAGTTCTTGGCTCGTATTGAGTATTATTCAATGTTAACAACCATCCCAAACTCTTATTTAACTCAGGCAATGGGAAAATGCAATAGTACCTTCTTTCTCTCATGGTCCAACATGCACATTCACAAGTGCAATAACAGAAGTTATTTGATTTAATCACACAACTGAATTGTGTTCTTTCAGCCTCCCATTTTATTTACTCTGCCAGAACAATTGTCTACTTTTTACTCAGCTGAAATATAAAACTGCTGCCAACATTACACCTCATACTTTCAGACAAAGATTAAAACTATTTTTTTTTAAACATTGTCTAGAATTGAATCCTACCTTAAATTACTACCAGGAGTATCTGAAAGTGTCTAATGTTAATACAGGGTAGAGTTAGTTCTTTTTTTTTTTTTTTTTTTTTTTTCCTCTTATTGCAAGTAAGATAGTACTTATTTAGAACATTGAACATTTGGCCAAATGTTAGCTTTAACTTGACTTAGCAGCTTCATTACGGTGTAAATTATCTCTAGCTTGTATTTTTATAATACTTACAAAGAGATTTCATAAAGGCAATATATCTTGAGGAAAAAGGAAATGCTTCTCTGCATTTATATTTCTGGAGTAATATTTTACTATACCAGTGATTAAAAAAAAAAAAAAGAAAAAAGAAAATCTTGTAATTTGGGAGATTTAATGAGGAGGGCAAAATTTCAGAGGAGTGACACCTCTTCTTAGTTAACGTTCTTTAAATGAAATACTTTTCTCTTGGAAAATATAAAGAGAATAAAAGCTGAAACATTTCTCAGGATCATGTTCCATTTTGAGTAGAAATCATGCAGATAACAGATTCGCTTTCTGGGTGGCAGTAATCCAAAGCTTTCTAAATTCCTGTTGACTCGCCTGTTCTGGTTTCTCAAAAGTCTTTCCTAAGACTAGTCAGAGGAATCTCAGACTGGTAGCAAGCTCTGCAGCTGTTACAGCTTTGGAAGCAATAGTCTGTATTCCAGGTACATATTTCCTTCTATAAGCTGAAGTTTATTCTATTTTGTAGGTATCCTCCAAGCAGGCAGCCTAGAACACAGGGTTCATGGCTGAGACTTCTCAAAGTTTGAATATGAACTAAAATTAAATTTTCTAGATGTTATTCAGGTTTGCTAAGAATTTGGTATTCCAGAAATCTCTCCTTTCCATACTGTTAACTTGTAAAAATGTCAGGAAAAGTAAATACAAAGTAATATGCCATCAGTTGATATTCTTAAATGACTGTCTATTGAATATGTTTTATTTCTGAAGTAACTGCTAAACTGTATACTCATAGGGTACTGTACTGTGATTTTTTTCCACCTGTGTTCTCTCTTTATTAAGGAAAAAGGTATGTATTTTTGTTTTGTTTTTTGTTTAGTGAATATAGTTCTAGCACACATTTGAAAAAAGCACAGATTTTTGTGTGCTAAATTTTTTGTATAAATGTGTGGGGTTTTTTTCATAATGCAGTACCATTCAGTCTTTTCTGAGAAATAAAATGACAAGCTAAAAACATACTTTTGTCTAAACTTTTGTAGAGAATCAGTTGCCGGTTCAAGACATGCGCTTTAAAGGTTTGTTTCTTTCATATTTTAAGTGTTAGAGTGCAAGTAACATGTGCTTTCAACCAGGATTTTTCTGTTGAGTTTTTGCATGTTTAAACATACTTAAAACTTTATGAAATCTACAGCTTTGAATTAGCATGAAGCAGTAAACTGGGACCTGTCAATTCTGGTTATATCAGTTACTTATCATTAGCTAGAAAGTATTTGGTATTTCTTTTTTTTTAATGGAAATTCTCCTAGGGAGAGAAGAACATTCTGTTCATAAATTCTGGTATCCTGGACAACAAACAAGATCCTTTGAAAACACCTGTGCTTAGTTGTCTGTGCTAATTTTTTGAGAAATTCCACAAAATGTTTTTCAAACTACAGGAGGTATTTGAGCAAGGACTGGCCTTGTACTGAATTATGATTTGCATTGCATTGATATGAAAATGCATTTCATATGGAAGAAAGCCCCAGTAAGACAGGTACTATAGAAGTGATGATCAAATTTGTCAGTTATGCTGATTCTAAGGCTGAATATGGAAAGATTGTCTTAAAATTTGCTTTCCTGATGCCTGTAATTTAAAAGGATTGCCTAATGTAAAGGGATTACCTGTATTTTCTTTTTCCACTCTATTAAGTATTATAAGTGTTATGGTCCAGATTGATTATTAGTGAAATTGGCAACCTTAAACTCACTATACCAGACCTAGAATTCTGTCTGGGGTCTAGATAAATCTCCACTACTTTTAATTTTCTTCTGTGATCATGTAAAGCTAAAAATTGAATGATATTCTATGCTCTAAATGATGGAATACTGGAAAACTAGGAAGCAAAAAGTAGCTATTAAAATGATCACGCTGATCAGGGTTATATTTCTAGCACTGTGGCAAAATCATTTTATTTTTTACTCTTGATTTTAATGAAAAATATCTGTATCTATGAAATATCATAAAGAATGAACCATTTCAGCTTTACGTTCCCAAATTTTTATTCCTCTTACTTATATTAAGTAACTTTCTGTTATCCACGTCTACCATTTCAACAACTCTTTTGTTATATGCAAAGTCTTCTTTATAGAAAAAGAGGGAGCAGGCCTTATATGTAAGCTGATGGTTTCATCTTCTTTCCTCTGGGGTCCACTCAGGGTCATTTTTATGTATTTTCTGATATTTATTTATACTTCATCATTTTCCTCATTGGTCTACAGCTCCACATTTTGTCAAGATATGCTAGGTAGGATTTCTTTGATGCCCTAAAACCAGTTTTGTCCATCTCTAGGCCTGTGTTTCTTTAGCTGGGCATTGAGGGCATTGTTTATAGCTCTTAGGTCCCTGTGCCAACCCTGTGCCCTATATATGTGTTACCACGCATATACCACTCCATGCACACCTCTGTGCTGCACCCTGCATCTCCTTTTCTCAAAGACTCTGCAGTCCCACCAGACCTGCACTGCTTTATGCAGTGTTCTTGTTGTTCAAGTAATAAATATCTCATTCTTCATAAAATAAATATTTGCTACTGATAAATAAATACAAGTAAAACAATTTAGATACCTGATCCATTAGAGAAATTGCTGTCACAGCTCAAGCAAATAAAACAAAGTTGAGGGCAATTCAGGAGAAGTTCAGACAGAGCAGCCTAATGAACCTCAGTGTTAAGTTTATGGCCTGTTACTGGCAATGACACTACCGTTTTGCAGGGCTGTGTGGCTGCACTTGGAAGATTTGTGGAAATCTATCAGTTTTCACCTTGTGTTTCAGCTGTAACCTTGTAGTGGTAGATATTGCCATTGTTAGCACTGAGTTTGCAGGGCCTCAGGCCAGGGGCTTATCAAGCTGCTCAGGCTGAACTCTTGACCTGCCTAATACTTTGCTTTTAGCTGAAATTACATCTAAGGCACAGATTCTTTTCCAGATTTTCACTAATCTGGGGAGAAAGGAGGCATTTTCACAAAATCATGTGGTCTTCGCAACCATAAATCCTTCTCCTATGTAATTTAAACATACTCCTGACAACTCCTGTATTACTTAAACTGCTCTACTATCAAAACAGTGCTAGAAGGGAGCTCTTCTTGTGTTTGTGTTGACTACCAGAAACTTCTGCCTGAGAGGCAGAGAGAACTGGTTAAGGTGTGAAGTAATAAATAAAAGTAAGAATGTTCTTACAGAATAATTCAAAAGGAAAATTCAGAGGAAAATGTGAATGAAGTGTTAACTTGCTGCAAGATTGTTAAAAGATTTATTTTACCTCAGGGAAAATACATGACTTTTCATAGGCAAATATAAATAAAATCAAATTCTGTTAAAGATTATGTGACCCTCAAATGCTCACATTCTCTAGATGTCCCTGCTTGAGCAGGGGGTTGGACTAGATGATCTTGAGAGGTCCCTTCCAACATTAGCCCTTCTGTGATTCTGTGAAATGGATTAATTTATAAAAGAGTGGCACAATCTGGCCTTATGCTTGACTTGGAGGTTCTAGAAGTTCACTGATAGTCTCTACACAAAGCAAGATTAAGTGTGTTTATGCAAAGAGAGGTACAAGATTTGTACACTGATTGATTGATTTGATTGATTAAGAATCTGACAGAACAGACAGTTATGGATGAGTTGCAGGTACAGTAATAGAAAATTCAGAGGGCACAGGCTCTGAAGGAAAGGACAAACTTCTACAGCAGCCCTTAGTGATGACTCTTTAAAGAATAGCATATTTGTCTTCTACAAATGAAATTTGTGGTTTACTAGGTTGAAGTGTTCCAAAGAAGTTGAAACAGAAGAACTGAACTACTTTCTTTGCTGAACCTGTTCCATGTAGAATCATAAACGAATTATTTTATTTTTAAGAACTGTGAAGATGTAGGCCTTTGGCCTGACTTATTTTCAGAAGTCAGTCACAAATTTCAGATTAATATCAGATCCAAGGATATGGTTGAATTTGATGATTTGTGGAAATGACTGCTTCCACTGTCTCTTCTTGAAACTCATCTTGATGTAACAGGCATATTTAATAGTGGTCAGGTGATGGGTTACATTCTGCCTAAATCTCACCTGAATTAACTCATACACAGTGATCTATTTTTTCTTGTACCCAGAAATACTTAGTACTGTGGAGACCTGATACTTAATAGGCATAATTCTGCTGAACTGGGTGCTTTCTGTGTGGCAGCTCTAGTTAGAGATGCAGTAAGGTCCCTGTCCAGCCAGGTACAGAATTTTGCCCTCCATATGGCAATTTCTAAAAGGAAATCTGAGTCCTGAAGGCATTCTAGATGGAAGTAAAAGAAAGCGAAGAACACTTCTTCTGTAAAAACTGGAAATAAGAAAACTATGAAACCAGAAATGTTCTCACTAGCAGTAAGACTTAATGATGTGGCTGCTCTTCTGGCATGTAGATTAACCCATTACTCCAACAGGTTCCCCTAGAATGCAGCCATATTCTCAGAAGAGAACTGGGAGGGTGATCTCACCACGAGTGTGGCTTCTTAGTGCCCACTGCTGGCTGCTTGTTAAATCCATGTAGTTTTAGGTGAGCTAAATTCTACCTGTGTCCCCCTTACAACCATGAGTGAAAAGTAGGTGAAGACCAATAGCAAATTCAAACCTTCTTGGAAAAATCTGTGTGACCGTAGGGTAACTCTCTCATTCATCTGCTATTAGGCACTCATTCCTTAGACTATGCCTGAAATCTGTGATCTAGTAGGGCATGCTGGCTTTCACTGAAGACTTTTAGGTGTGTATGGATAGAGAAATGAATTCTATTCTAGGTACCATCCATTTAGAAAACAGAGGGATATAATATGATCTATATGCCAAATAAATAAAAGCAACTCCATCTTCCAGTATTGAACATTCATAATAAACTGCCTGCAGATGAGACACAGAATAAGAATCATTTGCAGAAATTACTCAGCAAATAAATCGAAATCAGGGATGCAATTGAGAACATAATAATCTGCTCACTGACAACTGGCAAACAGAAACAGGAGGCAAAATTTGTCAGATAAATGACACATTATGAATTATTCACTCAGTTTTGCAACACATTGATTTTACTCTGTAATCAAATACTGTGCAACTCATTTAACCAGAGGGACTGAGGTCTGGAAGAGACACAGTTTCACAGCACACTGTAAAGATGGGGATGAGGATAGTTTAATAAAACAGTTGGCTCCACAGATTTAACCCCTCTGAACATTTGTTTTCCCAATCTGGGTTTTTTGTGGTGTAAGTCATAGCAATGTTCACAATAAAGATTGCTTTCCATATTTTAGCTAAAATGTTTTCATCTTTTTTATGTTCTGTACATTATTTTTGTTTGTTTTATTTTAACTGGTTGTCATTTAATATGTTAAAAGAATTCATCTGCTGAAAGCTTCTATCCTCAGTTAGTGTTCAAGAACGCAAGTCTCACATATTTCTGGAGATAAATCTATTTGGTATTAACACTGACACACCATAAGATAAATGTATATTGGGCTTACTTTTTATTCTGCCAGTAATAATTGAATACCAGTACTGTCATTTAGTATACAAAAGGGGAAGTGAGTGAAGAAGAAGAGTGTAAAGGAATTGTACATATTAAAGGAAAAGCAGGGAGCAGACACAGTACAGAGTAAGGATATGTTATTAGACACTAAGCAGAGCTCTATCAATATAACCAGAAAATATGATAGCTAGGAGAGACATACCCTTGTAAAATGGCATGAACATCACCTCTGTCTCTGAATGACAGTCACAGCCATTCTGGGATTAAAGGAGAGATACAAATGGACCTGCACAGTGTGACAAATGGAGTGATAAAGCAGGGACCGAGAGAAGGTTATGCTACTCAAGAAACGTAGATCAAAATTTAAAAGAATGGGAACACGGATTTCTGAAAACACAACATCAGTTCACTCTTCATTGCAGAAGTAAGGGAATCTCAAACTTAAAAAATCCTCCATACTGCATAATATTTAGACAAATGAGAATTTAAGAGAAATGTGGGAGGCTTACACACATGCTCAGATTTGTATTAAAACAAAACCCTTGATTACTTTGGATTTCACTTTTCAAGATATTAATTGAGATACTGCATGAAATATGCAGAGGGTTAAGTCTAGTCACATATTATACATCCATTAAGTCATCAGTGATAAAAACTCTTGGTGACTTTCTGTATGGAACTACAGATTGCTCATGCTGGGAGAAACTGGTAGAAAAAGTAGTGAAACACCTGGTATTCCATAAAGGTACTGCAATGTTTTTAACTATCTCAGCATTGCCATATGCCCAGATTCTTGAAAATGCAAAAAAAATATGCAAAGCATTGGCTGTTAAATTAACAGTTAACATAAGTTTGCACTGTAGGGACTGACAGCAATTTATGTGCACTGTTATCTTTGTGCAACAGAAATAGTTTCATTTGCTATAATTCTAACAGAAGCTCAAAATTACAAGGGACTGGTTGTTCCCTGTTCCCACTGAAGTCAGCAGGAGCTGAGATCTATGTACACATAAGAAGGATGTTCAGTGTAGTAAAGGCTTTATTCACCAAAGAGTAAATTTTCTGAAAATACAGCTTACTGTCACTAATATTTGTTGAAAAACATGTGGAAATCAGGTAATAGCTTTAGCTGAATGAAGACCTTTCTGCTGAGAGACTTTAAGGATCTTCACAAGAAATTCATTTAAATTCAGTTAAATAATTTCCCTCTAGTAAAATATAGAGGTTTTGTGTTTATATTCATCTCAGCACTATGATAGCTATGTGTCTTCTTGAATCTAATAATGCCCAAATGAAGGTACAAAATGAAATCAATTTTTCAGGGATTTACTTATTTATTTATTAAAGGTCTCATGTCTCAGTTTAAGTAGGAGAACAAAAACTGGATCCTATTCCAGAGTCAAATCATGAGTTTGAGATTAAGCTAATATGGTAAGAAATATGAAGTAAGAATTAAAGATTACTTAAGGGTATTAAGCACTGTTCATAGGTCTGTAGCAAGTAGAATTTATTAGAATATTTAGGCTGAAGGCAAACTGGTGTTGCAAAGTGGTTCTTTTTTGAGGCAGAATATCCGTATTTTTTCCATGTGAATTTTCTTTTTCAGGAAGCATTTTGAGAGGGAAGTCAAAAATATGAATATTCAACAAGAAGAAACAAGAATACTCTTGTGCCGTCAGCCCAGGGCACTGCATACTGCAACTGCAAGAGAGTAGTTGTAGGGGAGTGCTTAGGAATTTCTTTTTGTTTGTTTGTTCGTTGTTTTTTAAATTCATAAGTGTATTGTGATTTATCTGATTCCGGACCTGAATTTATAGTTCAGTGATTGCTTTTTACTTATATGTTGTTAGTAAATTGATAACCTGCTTCAACTCTGTTTTGATTTAAACCATGTGAACCAAGGCGACTTTTCCCCCATCTAAATAATTTCAGACAGACTTGTCAAACATCCCTTCATGCTGACGATCTTAGGGAGAAGAGCATGAAGGCACCTGTCATATAACTTACTGAGAGTGGATAAGGACAGTGATTGAAGAGAGTGTCAGAAATGCAAGTTGTTCACAGAAAGGAAGCATTCTTAATCATACCAAAATTGTGTAAAATTGGTAGAGTCCATTGCCTAAATGCTGAATGACTGATGAAGGACAAAGCATTAAGGTCATGTGACTGCTGTGTTATTTCCATATCTTAATGTAATGCCATTTCTTTTGAATTTAAAATGTTTATTTTATTTTATTAAAGTATTTTGTTATTATATATATAGCATATATATTATATATAATGTGATAATTACAGTGAATGTGAAAATATAGTGTAATAATTATAAAATCCTTATAATAAAAATGGTAGAGTGGTGGTTTTTTGATTAAATGTAGATCATTATTTTATTAACTGAAATCATGGAAATAGCTTTTTTGTTTTTTGATTGGGAGGAGTTACATGATAACTTGATGTCTTTTTAAAAACTAACTTAGAAGACCATATTATTTAAATGAAAGCATGCTATTTTATTAGATTCTGTTAATGAAAATTATATGAAATGAGAAATCAAAATTCAAGAATTCTTGTGAGTATTCTACTGCTTTATAAATGATCATGAGTTCAAAGCAATTCAGATGGGTTGTCCTTAATAGTGTTTTTAAACTTTAAATAGATATTATTTATTTTTTCTAACCACGCTTAGGTGGAAAGAAATCATAAATATGAATTACTTTAGTCCCCTGAAGATGCACAAGTCCTGGAAACTAAAATCCAGATGACTTCAATGGGCAGTCTAATGCTTTCTCATGTTTATTTGATGATAATGAAGATGTTATTGGGCAAAAAGTGCAACAACAAAAACAACAACAAATTGACATTTGTATTTTGTCAGTTCTAGTTTGCTAGCTTGAATCTTTCCATCTATAATACAAAAGGTTTTAGTATTTATAAACTATATTTTATTAGTCTATTTTTGTTAAAAAAAAAAAAAAACTTTTTAAGCCATTTATAAGGCTTACCCCATTTTCTAGGTATTAGTAATTCCAAAAAAACATTTGTGGTACCCTGGGGACTCTTTTGTCTAAAACATTTACATTCTGTAGTCTCTGGTTTAGAAACTAGGTAGTTTTCATATGATGGATTCATGCTAAAAAAAAAAAAAAAAAAAAAAGAAACAAAGAAGTTACCATTACCTAATATCTCAACTTTTGAACATTACAACTTGTTTTTCGCACCTATATCACTCTAAATATTAAATATGCTGGATACGTTCAGTGCCTGGAAAAGTAACTTCCAAGTATTAATTTTGTTTTAAATATAAATTGTTTCCATCATGGTAAATATTAAAATATTTTATTCCTGACATTTGGTAACAGGACAGAGGGCAAAACATTAACAATATAATCTTTAAAATTGTACAGACAAAACAAATATATTACAGAATCACTATTGTATAAAACGGAAGATTAAATGAGGTCAACATTGAATTTAAAACTTCTTTAATAAAATGTTTTTCAGACATCTGGATAAGGGAGTTTGGACATGCTGGTAAAATCCCACCTAATTGCACCTGTATGTTTGCCATTATATAGGTAGATATCAATCCTAGTATATAGCAAACATACAGATGCAACTGGGATAGCTGTATAATGTGACTGACACAGGAAAACTGTACATAATTTGCCATTTTTGCAGGCAGGAATCAGGGTTTTGGACTGCTCTTGAGTTTTTGACTCTTTGCCTTAGCTGCTTGGCACTGATGGAATTAAATGAGCCTAGTCTACCTAAAACAAGGCTTTTGAATGTAGTATTGATAACTCAACAGCCTGACACTATCAGGTCCTGTGCACCTTAACCATGTTGAACTGACGGCAAGTACACCAATGTTTGTCCATGGCCGTTTGTCAATGGAAAAGACTATGATATAACTGGTTCCAGATAAAAGCTCAGAATTATGGATGTTTAGCAGATATATCTGAACTTCTTGACTCAGGCAAGGTGTACTGCAAAACTGTAGAAGAACAGTTTTGGAAGAAAGATTTGTGCTGTTAGCTTTACATTTGATTGAAAGCATTATAAAACTCTCCTTACTGACTTGAGTTTTGAACTTTCCTCTACTAATCAAAGCTAAAAGTTTAATTTCCTTTAATGTTAAAACAAAATAGCAATGTTTTGGAAAAACTTAGCAAGTTTAGTTTACTTCAAAACAAAATTTGCAATCTTTGTAGTTTCAAATTCTAAACAAGTTCAGAAATTTACTTTATATTTTCAGAGGCTGATTTGCTTTTAGATTCATTTAATAAATGAATGTCAAGTGTCAAGAGCACTCTTTCCTTTAAATGAAAGTGACAAATAAAATTTGTGTTGCAATACTCTGTTTACATTACTCTATTTTCAATATCTTGTAACTTTTCAAACCTGAAGCATCTGAATGTCCATTTTCTAAACTGAGATTATATTTTTTTTCTTTTCTTTTTTTTTTTGGTGGAGAAATGGCTTGTTAGTTCTAATGCTATTGTCAGGGAAAAAATGATGGTTTTGCCTATGTTTAAAAAAGTATGTTTTGTGCTAAAACACTCTGAGCAAATAAGTAAGTATGTAGGAAAACTGTGATGCTGAAGTTCAGATTGCATTAAAAATCGCATTTTGTTTCAGAATGTGTATTGTGATAGCTTGTTGATTCATTTTTGATCAATTTAAAATAAGCCCTTTTTTGCTAATATTTTTTAAATGTGTCTTGTCTCATTTGATAAGAAGTATGGTGAGGCATATCATTATTTTCTCGTTATTAAAATTTTAGTTTCAATCAGGTGTGTTTTGGAAGTAGATTTTCCACTAGCCTCAGATAGGGTTCTTTGATATGCATTATAGTGTTGTTTCAGAGAACACAGACTGGATTCCTTTCAGTTTAATTTAAACTGAAGCTGCACACTAGGAATGCACCTATGGGTTGCAGCCACGAGCAGAATTTGAATCTATAGCACAACGCAAGAGCTAATAGGAAGCAAACCTTGCTGAAACACATTTGCAATGTCAGCCGCTCAGCAGCAGCTTTTGCAGTCTTCAGATCCCTTTCTATGCACAACTGTTTTTGCTAACATAGATATAATCATTGGCTTCTGTAAAGCCTGATGTATTTACAGTTTAATCTAGAAACTCCTTTAGATGAAAGAGTGTTGAATGACACTGGTGTATTTGAAAAATAGTATCAGAACTTTTAATAAATACACAAATTGGCCTGAGAAATGAACTTTCATGAATAATTTCCTTTAGTTTGCATTTTTCAGTATGAAATCCTATTTATTCTTTACTGTTGAGGTTTTCTCAAGGAAAAACCTCTTAAGCTACAAGGAAATAATTTCTACAAGTTTATAGGAACAGAAATTCGGATATGTGTTCAGGTGCATAGAAGAAATTTTATTTTAGGAGTTTTGCAATGAAGAGACAAGTGAACCATGTAAGCAATGAAAGCAATTCACATTTCAATTATCAAATACCTACAATGAACTCTGGATCCAATAATCATACACATAAAAGTTTTGAAGTAATTAAGTGCCCACAGAACTGAATTATATTTAAAATTTACAAAATAAAAGATGCCAATGAAAAACAATCTTTTCCATGGAATTATTTGTCTATGACTAGTGACAAGAAATTAGATAAGACAGCAAAAGTGAGTATCACATTGATCCAGATTTAGGAATTTATAAGGATGCTATAGATAACACATGTTATTAGATTGTCTCATCTTTCTCTTTGACTCTGTCATGGATGTTTTAGTCAGCTTATTGAATTACTCTTTCTTACTGTTTTATATATCAATATCAATACAACCCTTGCATTTCTTCCCCAATATAATCTCTTTACCTTCCTCTGGAAGATGTTTTAAAGCTATGCAGTAGTTTTCGGTAGCCTTCAGTTAATCTTCCTCTTCTCTTACATGAACTGAAACAATGGAAAGCAAGGGAACTCCAGGTGTTCTTCACCTATTCCTAATGAATATTTCCTTCTCCTAGAGGAGGTATATAAATTTTGCATTACTCCAAGGAATGTCACAATTCTTCTAAAACTCATTCATAAATCAATGCAATTTCTTATATTTCTTTCTGATCTCTTGATATTTGTCTATTTAGACTGCAAACTTCTAAGGGCATATAAAGCCTTTTTTTATCTCACATTGCAGTTACTAAAGAGTCATATTCATAAAACCATCTTAAATTAATGAATAAGCACTAATAACCTTTTATATGAAAAGCATGTTGCAATAGCCACAGAGGAAAAAAATAAATATAACCAAAAAAAAAAAAAAAACCCAGCTGAACAATCCTGAAGAAAAACAGATCTTTATGAATGTTCTTTAATTATTATGTACAAACATGACAAGCAGAAGCTGCTAATTATAACACACAATATTTTAACTGAAGAATCATGTGATCATAAAATGATAGACTTTATAATTATCTTTTTTTATCCACTCTGGTAAAAATTTAGGAGCTAAATGTGTAATTTTACTATTCACAAGGACTTCATGTGTCAAGATTATCAGTTATCCCAGTGTCCTACTGCAAAGAATCCAATTACATTTTCCCTATTTGAATCCTGTGCAATTAAGTATATAACATTTCCTCTGATGTAAATGGGTAGATGTTGCTTCTTGACACTTTTTATATGCTTAATGTTTTGAGAAAGAAGGAGATAATCCCTGTATTTCATGTTTTTACTTTTTTTGAGTATCTTTACACTAAATAAATATCCTACACTATGATAATTCTTATCTTCTGTCAAGAGCTTGGATCTTATTCTTTAAAGGACCATTGACTTCACTGTAAATACTAAAATGGACTGATCTCAGAAGTTTCTGGAACTTTGACTTTGAAAAAAAATCATCTTGAAAAATGAAAAATTTGGCTATTCCAAGTAAAGATAGGAAAGATGGCACTGACCCTTTTGGCTTTTGCAGTCAGAGTTTCCTTCTAGCTGAGATTTGAGTCAGCAAGCAGAGACTCTTCTATCAGGTGAACTTATTCCAGGGCTCCTCCTTGGGTAGAAAGAGAGCTTTGCATTCAGCACGAGCCTGAGGTTTCTGCTAGTGCTCTTTTTTTACAAATTGGTACTTCACATGTCATTAGAGATGAGCAATGGATGTCTGATATCCTCTCTGGAGCAATAAAGCACATTGCTCACTGTCATAATATAACCATTTACAATTTTCTAATTTTGTACATAAATATTTTCTATCCTGTTCCCACCGACTTAAAAAAAAATGCCAATATTTGTAATAAGAGTAGATTTAGGCATTATATGCAGGTGTCACCATGTCTCCCTATCACTAGGTAAGAAAAATTCAGTTGTTTTTTACTTCATTGACAACTACTTGCAGGCAAACATTTCTCACTATAGTCCATTGCTCTATATATCTGCAGCATAGAGGAATCTCTTTGCTCACATATCTTTATATATTCAAGCGAGGACTGAATGTCCTCCTTGGCCTCTTCATTTATAAGTCTGTAAAAAGACAGCAGTAGAGATCATTTCAAATTTGGAAACTAGTATAAAGATTTTTTTTTTGCATAGGGCATTTCAGCTGTCAGAGGTCAGGCTCTAAGCTTCACTTTGAATAGAAAGTCTAATACATTGCCTCAATTTATATTATAGTCTTTATATTAACAGGTCATTTAAAAACTGACCTCAATATGTTAACTCAACAAAATTGTTTCATTTCCATTATTCTCAGTCAGGCAAACCAGAAGAATGAAGATACTATCCTGAATTTTATGAAGAGACATCATATTCCTTATTAAGCAGGGCGTAATTAGCGTATCTAGGTGACTAACTAGAATCATTTTGTATGTCTCGCACTGACACAGTGTAAAATGTCACTGAAAAAACAAGAATTTGACTAGTGATTTTTATATTAGGAAAAACAGAATCTGTGAAACAGAATTTATTCTATTAGACGTGTACCATACATGACTTGACAAGTACAATGGCAGCTTAATTCCATTATTTTAAAAATAAATTTATAGTACAGGCTAATCTGATACAGTAAGAATCACTCAGGATGATCAATAAAAGTATTGAAATTTTTTACAGGTTTTTGAGCCCACTATGTTTGAAAAATCATGAAACTAATACAACAGTAAAGACATAGGGTAAAAATCCTAGCAAGATAAAATAATTCAGTGATGTTTATAAAGGAAGACATATTTCAACAATACTTACAAAGTGTTATATTTATTTTTGATAACTTTACTAATTGAAGAGAACTCTAAATCTATGTATGAAATGTTTATAGTAAAACTATTTCCTCTTAAGATATAGTATATGTCATTTAATCTTTAATAAAATATAATGTCCTAATGAATACATTATCTTTTTTTTTTTTTTTTAGGTTTAAAAATATTTATAGTAAAGGGAGAATTTGGGAAAAAGGGGACGGATCTTGACATATGACTGAATGAGGTTTTTCAATAAGTTTTCAATATTTATCACAGTGTATCACTCCTAAAACATACAAATAATGCTTCTTGCTTGTCTACACCAAAATCATTTTTGTACATAAATAATTGCTATTACAGTTTTAAATTGCTTTATATTCCTGCTTATAGTTTATTTTTATAGTTAGTTATTTTTCAAAGTCTGAAATGAAAACAGCACTAACCACATGCATAAGCACAATATTTTGATGAATCATTTCCTAAGTATGTGACACAGAGACTATTTTTTTTCAATATTCTACTCTACCCTACGGAAAAAACTTAGCTCAAGTAAGTTCAATTCCTCAGTATCCTTTGAAATTCTTCCAAAAGTAAGCTCAGAAATATTTACACCGCTACCTGAAGCAGCCTTCCAATCTCACACAAAACCTTTCCCTTAAGATTCTCCTCCCATTTTTGCTCTCCATTTTGAAAATTAAAGCCATCCACAAAACCTCCATAAAAAAGAAAAAAATATATATTATCGATTAAAAAAAGGTTAAAACCATTTTCTTTTTTATTTCTCTCTTTAAGGTATGTTTATACTACATTATGTCTACTGAACTGCATGGAAAGCTTTAAATTGGAAAATATCTAAAACATCATTTCAGCTGTAGAAGTTTGCCAAGATGAAGTTTTTCTTCACCTGTGCCTTCCTGTAGCAGTGACGCCCTGCCTGAAGTATCTTCCACTTTGAGCTTTTCCTACCTGTATTGCTACGAGCACTTTAGATCATAAAGGATTATCCTACTTCATAAAAATGCACATGAAACATTTCTTTTCACCCTTATCCTTCACTGCAACAGCCAGTCTCCTCTTTTAAGATTATTTATTACTCCACAGCTCTTTACATGGTTTCATGATTTTGGTGTCTGTGGATGAAACACTTTTTTTCATGTATAACATAATTTCCTTTTCTGCCTAGGAAGAAATGAAACTGTTTCCCCCTTAAAAAAAAATTAAAGGAAAAAAGGGAATAAAATTAAACAGCATTGTCAAAAATCACATGTTGCTTTTGTTACATGCATTTCTTCAAATACTGTGAAAACAGAAAATGGACAAAATATCTATTATTCATTTATTTTTGCTCATATATGCATTCATTTTGCTTTGCAATGTAAATGTAGTTCTCTCATCTGTATTCATTCTTTTTTTTTATCTACACAAACACACACTTATTCAGAAGCAAATATATTTTCTTCAGATAAGTAAGAATAAAACTGCAACATATGTCCAAGTTAGTAAAGGTTCTCTTCCTGTGATAGCTTCATATAAAATATTTATTCAAAAAATTGTTTCTTCTGTCCCTAATAACCTCCCACAGTTTTAAACAGTAATTTATGTAAGACTGGTTGTGCTAATTATTTCTGCATAAGCTCCTCAAGTTATACTCACTAACAAGGGTACAATTTATCCTTGACTAAGTATATTGATTTCTCTCTTGCTAATTATAGTCACATAAATAAACCAATAAACAAAACCTGTTCTTATCATCTTTACAGTTAACAATAATCAGCTCTATTTATTCTTTTCCAGCAAATGACCCTGCAGAACTTACCTTTTTTCTACATACCTAGCATATAAACTATGTTCTGGTACTTGATGCATCTTTTCCCTAATAACAGGAAAGTATAGCAAAGTGAATTCCTAATGAATGAATAAGCTGGCTTTAGGAGTCTCATTGCACTGCTTTAGTTTTGCTTTAAATCAATGTTTGCATTGTTTTGGTCCTTAAAATCCTAATTTGCTGGTAGTAACAGCTGTTCTCCCAGCCTATGCATGAATGCACTTACTTACTCTTTTCTCAGCTGCAATCAATACTGTAGAGACTACACTAATTTTTAGAGACTACACTAATTCTTAGTTATTTGAACACACTTGGATATGGCTGTGCTACCTTTGATTTTTATTTCTCTTGGAAAGCAGGAAACTTTGAACTACAGCTATGTCTTTGTGTCAGACCACTGCCACAGCTGATAAGTGTTTTATATGGGAACACATTACTAGGACAATCTTTTGAGAAGGTGGATCAAAGATCAGTATCAGGCATTGAGATTTGTTTTAATATTTAGTCCTTTGCTGGATGTGCACTGGCTTGAACCAGATTTATACTATCTGTGCACTATGACTTAACCAGAGCAGTGCCTTCTGCATGGATCTTTGTCACTTCAGGTAGACGATTATTCACTATGTCAGAAAGCCTACTTCTACAGCCTGGCATACAGAAAACTTAAATTTTCTACTTTAAATAAATTATATGAGAGATGAAACCCTGCATCTTCCATATCTAGGGGATGTCTTATGTCAAAATGCATTCATCCATCTTGGATTTTTAATTAAGGGACAAACATTAGGAATGGACAGACACTACCTAACAAACAGAAATGCCTTAAACATCTAGTAGATATTTTTCTGCACTGAATATGAAGACAGAAAAGGGTGACTCGTTCCTGATTGAGGCAAAATAGTTGAGGAGCCAAAGTTAATCCTGTCAAAAGGACATTCAAGGAATGTGATTTTTTTTAAGGTAAGAAGTGGTTAAAGCACATTTTGTCCTTGAGAAATAAAATAAAAGAAGTCTCAATATCCAGATTTTTTTCTCAGAAGAAAGCAGATGCTATTTCCCAGCCACTCTGGGATCTATATATCACTCAGATGAGCTGAACTTCATCCAGAGAACACTACTATTCTAAAAGTATGTTTTGTTTTGTTTTCAACAGTATATTAAAAGTTATAAAGTTATATCTCACATGTAAAATTATTATTCAACAATATTCATTACACAGGTCTTGTGGAGTAAGACTGTAATGAGGAATTAGGTTTGCTTTGGGATGTCTAATTGAAGACTTTCAACTTCTAAACTTTTCAGCTTTCTCTTACACATACTCTTACTTCTGAATAGCCAACCTATTAGAACTCTTTAATTGAGTGTTAATTCAAACATTTATGTTATCCCTGATTACTTCAAAGATATATGAGTTTTCAAGGACATACCTATCTTTAATTTTACCCTAATATTTTCATTTGTTCTTCTTTGTCTCATTCTTGTCTCTTATACATAAGATTTGTTTTGCAGGTACCTAAGAAGATGTTTTGGTGCTTCTTTGTGAATTACGTTGTGACAGTGAAAAAAATATAGGAATGCACTATTTGACCAGTAGCCTTTAAAATGGAGCAGAGGGTAGAGGGGGATATCATGCTCAGTTTAGGCAATATATCATGCAAAATGGGATTTTTAAAAATCTGAAGATGCTTCTATACTTTTATACGTTCCCAATGATATGTTTTATGAACCTGCCATAAGTATGACAGTGAGTATGACAGTGAAAGAATGCAGCAAGGATATATTTTAAAACTTACTGTTTTCATCTGGAAAAAAATAAATAAAGGTTCTTATTATCTCTCTATAAAAATTACTTCTGTCATCTGGATATGAAATGTGTGTGCCATTTACTGAAAATTCTTCACTAGTTGTGAGTGGCAATATCTCACACTAAAGTTCAGGGTAAAATTTCCAGGACCATTGCTCTTTACAAGAATTTTGAGATTTCCCAGAGCCAGACTTCATCTGTTCCACACTCCATCAGTTTCGCTAATACAGAAATTATCCACCTGGTCTCTACTCCTGTTCCTGCTGTAATTGTTAAATCATTGACATGTGCCCCTGCAGGATGGTAGCATGATCCCTATGCTCATTAATGGGTCTCTGTTCTTCTTTTGCAGCTGATTTAACCAGTGGTTTCATTGCTAATCTAAAAATGTTACAGAAGGTGGCATTTGTGTTATAATAACCTTTGTAACCCTTTGTAACAACTTCTCCAACCTGGAGCTCAGAACAAGCTTTAATGTTTTCCAATGAATGATTGCACTTTTCTAGGCCTGTATAGATTTTTATATTAAGATTTGCGCTAGGTGCCCAAGAACTCAGTGGCAAAATGCCATTGACTTTACAGGTCAGGATTAAGTCTCTATAGAAAAGACAAGATGCATAAAAAGAGAGAAAAAACTACATTCCTTTGCTCATTTGCAGAACACCTAAATTGTATTAATAAATGTATCAGTCCTGTAACAGAGAAATATGTCTTTTCTCTCTTCATAATGTTAGTAACCTCTAGACCAGTACCAAAGGAATCTTTTCCTTTCTATATTCTACCAAGATATTTTTGCAGATACCCTGAAGTTGGTTGAATCTTCTTTTGGCATAAAAGGGTCTTTTGATCATCTGCTCTATAGCAGTATCTTGGGCTCCAAAGTCACTGATTGTAGTATTATCTGCCCTGCTTTTATATTGGGATCATTGCTAATACTGCATAACTGAAAGATATGCTATAGCTCAAACAGAAGTTACGGGATTGATATGAAAGTAATTGGATGAATTTCTTAACAATATGCATGGGGTAAAAATGGTTAGGTCATAAATTGTCCCTCTTGGCCCTAAAATTTACGTAAACAGTGAGAGTACAAGTGAATAGTCTTACCCAGTCATTGACAGTGCTTAGGTTTGCACAAGGTTAAAATGATACTATCGATATTCAGGTAGACAATAGACCAGATTTAAAAAATAAATTAGCTTTTGCTTCAGCAATTAAGTAGAACCTAGATTCTCATAAAAACTGAACACTAAGCTTGCTATTTGGGCAATCTGGTCCCTAATTGCTGTGTACTGTGTTAAAAATATATCTCTATTAAAACCAGTTGCAGTTTTAATTCTATTTTAATGGTATTAAAACATGTTTGCTGTCCTATGTTTCTGAGAGAAATAAAAATAAATACTATTCAGTATGGCATTTATACACTAACTTTAGAAATCTATGCCCAAGTTAGATTTTTTTTATAGTCAGTAGAAAAGAATAGGCATCTTAAGGACATGATCACCTGATATGTTTTGGACAAATACAGTTGCTTGAAATAAATGACACTGATCATTTTTTCTAGGCATCTAACTGATATAATTGCAATTCTACAATCTGATCAGATGAATCTTTGCCAAGTCAATTGATCCTATATGGAGAATGCAAGAATTCAAGAAAGAAATAACCGTTTAAAAATATGTATATTTGTTTCCCAATACTGTTTCATTTGTATTATTCTTTTGATAATATTAGATAGCATTTTTAACCAAAGCATATTGTGGAAATCAGCAGTGCCTTCTAAACTAGGGAATTGTTCATTTCTTTCCATCCTGAGATATGAGTGATTGGGTTGTTTCTGGTTCTGTAAGCAAAGCAAGCCAATCGGACTTTCTGTGCTTTTCATTTATAATGTACAGAATAACATTTTTCACTGGCGTGCTGTCGGGATGAATATGTTGATCTTGTGAGGGACTCAACTATGATACTGTGATCAAGGAGTCAAATAAGTAATGAAACACAAGTACTTTGCTTGCTTATGGCAATCACATATTTTATAAATCTTTCTAACAAGATTGGTACATATCAAAACTTTTTTTTTTCTGATTCTTCAACATTTATTTGTTATTTTCATATTTTTTGTTTTGTTTATGATTTGCTTGTGATTTAAATTTAGAACTTAAAACAATAATTTCCCATTCTTTGCTCTTTGGCTGTTTGGCTACCAAGTCTGGATTTTGTTCACATTTTTATAACTATCTCCCAGAATTTCAACATGTTGTTTTCTTGAACTTGTGCCCCTGGCAAATCTTATCCTCTGACACTCTTCCTGATATGAAGCCTAGCTACCAGTCTTCCTCCCAAAATAATCTACATCACTAAAAGGACTGTACAATCAGGAAACTGTGTCAGAATCTTGAGTTGACCAACAAACTCTCTAACACCTTCTTCTCCCCAGGTATTTGGCTGTCTGCATTCAAGGTCAGATCTGATTTTGTTATGCAATAAAACTTTGGATCAGTTTCCTGTGAAAAAGGATAAGCTGGAAGAAATAGCTGTGAGAGCCCTTACCTGGGGCTTCTGCCTGCTCTGCTTGGGAGCTGTACAGATGTACACAGGTAGCTTAAGCTGCACACAGAACTTGGAAAACAAACAACTGATCAAAACTAAATGCTAATAGAAAATACAAATGTTAATATGAAACTCTGTAAGACCTGAAGTCAGAAAATAGTTATGTGAGATAATCCAGAAAAACACCTTATACCTGACAGCTAAAGCCACTTTTGCCTTAAGGCAGTAGAGACAGTAAATGTAACGAGGAGCTGTTGTTACATTCCCAGAGTACTCTAATAAGTTTCCAATGAAAACAGCTGGATTGAACACAAAACCATAAGGTACAAAAGATCTGTTTACTTATAAAAAAGAATTAAAGCGTTTGGGGCACTTGTGCTTATAAGGATCTATTGTATTATAACACAAAGAAGTAGCACATGTGTTTAATAGTTACACAATGAGTATATATAAATCATAAAAAATCTTCCCAAAACCAGCAGTCACAGGAGTAAAAAAAAAAATTAGGGTCCTAGATCACAATTTGATATAGTAAGCAAAAACATACGAGTGGTGGACAGATCTTTAGTAACTATTTTAAAAATAGAAGTATCAGGCCATTTTAAACCCTCTTTTATATCTAATATGTAAATTTCCCAAGTACGATACTGAAAAATCTCATTTTTATAGGCCACTGCTGAACAGAGCAAAAATGCTAATGCATTCTTTTTATTCAGGGAAACAAATCTCTCTTCCCTCAGCTCTTCACTTTGTCATCCCTCTTCTACTTGTGTATAATCAGCAAGACTGTTATAACTTCTATTTAAAATACACATTTCTTTTCTGCGGCAAAGTGTGTACTATCAAAATTTTCTACTATGGTGTACAGTTAGAAATATAAGATATATAGATATATATATATCCTATTTATGATGAAAAAACTTAAGCTGACATGCCTTTCTGCTAGTGTTTTGCAACATATTTACATTATGAGTTTAAGCTATGTCTCCACCAGGGGAGTTTGGTAAAGCCATTATGAAAAAAAATCACATGAGATGATTAATTTATTCAGTGAATGGCTAAATAAAAGGGCTAGAGAAGAAGATCCCCTGTTTTCCTTCTGCTCAGAGAAAGCCGCAGGCTGGAGAACTCTGCTGCTTGAGCAGGAAGGGACGACGGGTTGCGGTGTTAGGGAGCACTGTGCAACACAACCTCCCTCTCCAGCAGTTGCCATTAGTCAGAAAGGGGACCGAGGCTCCTGAGCTGTGTTAAAACTGTTTGTGAATATGAAACAAGCATTGCACACAAAATACAAATCATTTGGGAGGAAAATGCTTTCCTTCATTTTTTTTTTCCTGCAGGAATTCTTTTCATATAGATACTAAATCTCTCTCTCTCTGAATCCATAATTTTGAATCCCTTGCTGGACAGTATTCTAGCAAGAAAGATAAAGAGGTCTTCCTGTTTTTACTTCCCTCCTCACTTCTTGAAAGCTAACATCCTAAAACTCCTGTGAGCTACAAAGAAATAATTTAATTATATATCATTTAAAATTCATTAGTAGACTATTGACCACATTTAATTGGTAAGGATCTTATTCTGACTCACTGAAAGCAAAGAGATTAAATAAAACTGCGTGGAAATAGTAGAAAATGGGAGATAGGAAAAAAAAGAGAGAGAAAGTCTAACTCACACTCACATGAGAGTGATTGTAACTTGAGTTCAGGTGATGTAGCTCTAGAATTAAGGTGGTAGAAAGGTACCAAAATCTCTAGGCTGGAGGGACCTGTAAACAACTATACAAGTTGAAAAAGAACATGTTTGAGCTGTACTTGTGAAATGGGATAGATGAATTAAATAAAATATTCTGGCTCACAGAAAGCAGAAAGAATTTTTATTTAAATGTAAATGCATGTGTTAGATTCAGACACTTACAGAATACAGAATTGTGTTAATTTTTCTACAAAATTAATTAATATGTCCATATTTCACTTGGAAAAAATTACTATCCTTTGCATAGTTGTTCTTTATTTGATCTTATAAGTGAGTAAAGTGTGAATGAAAAAATGTAAGACTTCAGAGTTTGAATACACACAGAAATCCACCAAATCCATAGCTAAAAATAAAGAAATTTGTGTTATATCCTAAAGGAGGTGAATACTCTGAGGATCCCTTCATACACTTTGGGAAAGAAGAAGAAAAAAGTCAGAATTGATGTACCATGGTCAAAGAAATTGCTGTAGATACTGGATAAGTATTATTAAGGGAGTTTTATTTGTGAATTAAGTACGGTCGAGTTGAGTCTCAACTCTGGTAATAATTCATGCACTACTGAGGTAATCATGAAGGGCTTCAATAGAGTTATCCCAGATAAATTAAAATATTTGCACATCTTCCTGAACAGCAGCTTAGGCATATGCAAACTCTGTATGTCTTATTTGACATAAAAGTATTCATTAGAACATCACCAAGATCTCTTGCAAAAAAAAAAAAAAACAAACCAAAGCAAAACAAAACAAAACAAAAAACCCAAAACACTAAGGCTTAAATTCCAAAAGCATTTGGGATATACCTTAGAAATACTCCAATCAATACATGACAAAAAGTAAATATTTTTTATCTTGGCAAGAAATGGACCTAGTAATAAAGCATTTGTTTTTCACCTCAAATGTCTATGATTATGAATCTATTCATAAAGGAAAGAAGGTGGATGTTGTGGAATATGAGTACATAATGCTCTGTACAATGCCCTGTACAAACTGAATTAGTCCTCAGGTAGCCTTGTTGGCTACATTTTTCCATTTGGGATCATTTTTCAATAAAAAATCAAAATGTTTATTTTTCCTAATGTAGATACTCTACTTTTTCAAGAGAAATATTCCTTCTTGCTAGATTTAAGCTTTTTCAATGAGAAAAAAAAATGCACAAGTCCTAAAGGAACTTTCTATAGCAAAATAAATTAATTTTCTCTGAAATATGAATACACTTTGATTATTGCCAATGTGAAGTAAAACCTCCTGCACACTAGAATGAATTGCCTTCATTGCTTGTTAAAATATATTTTGCTTTGTGAGGGAAGACTTACAGATAAAAGAAAGCCAGCAGAAAGAGAAATTCAAAGGATGCTCCCCAAATCAGGCACTAAGGTTCTTAAAGTATATATATATATATGGCAAGAAAATGAGGGATGGTTGAATGGACCTATTTATTCATCTCATCAATAAACATAAACAGCATATAAATGTATGCAAGTAAAACCACTGACTATCCCTTGAAATGTCAGCCTCATGCCATTCATTTATCCTGACAGGGGGAAATCTTACCCTTTTATATTTTTCCTACTTCTTCTCAGATTTTATTTTTCATTTATGTTCAGAATGAACTAGAAATGGGGATAGGTTCTTAAAAATGATGAGGCAAAGAATACCAGCAGAAGGTCTTCTGCCAGTAGGAAAACCAAGAGGTCTTTAATTTGAGATGCCATTTTCCTTTTGCCCTGAACTTTGCAGCGCAGTTCAGTATGACTTGCAGCAGTCCTAATGAGGATCAACACCATTTCAGGAAAACTTATGTCCATTAGCAAAAAAAATCTACAAGGTCAACCATAAGGTGTCTCTCTGTCTATATGATGACTGCCTCTAGTTGATTAATGCAGTCAACTTAGACTATTGAGATATAAAATAAAGCAGTTTGTATACACTCTGTTTTACCCAGAGGCTATCATTTTCAAAGTCATTTCTGGCACCTAGAATGCAACACAGAAATTGAAAAAGGTGGAACTGACAATTTTTCATTTAAATGTCTTCTTTAAAGTTGGAGGATACGTATTTAACAGTTCACCTGAAGCTAGAATCTTCTATTTTATGTTGCAATAGTAACTAATTTATAGTGACATTTTGAATTTAGGATTCAAGAGAGTAGCTCTTGTTAAAATGAAACCTTTATAACTTGATGTAGTCTTGCCATAAATTGTATTCTTTGTCTAATTATGGCTCAAAATTTCAGGTTATTTAAGTAGATGTGATGTATTTGAAGTAATTTATTAATGGTTATAACAAATGTAATCTCCACTTTTAGTACTTCTGATTAAATGCTCTTCTGGTAAAATTTTAGTTATAGTTTACAGTGTCAAAACAGGTGGATCTTTGTATCTTAGACCTGATACAAATAGTGCACACTACTAGGCCCACATGAAATGAGGGCTTAGCTGCCCTGTGAAATATCTAAGGAAGAATGTGCAAGCTATGCTTATACTTGTTTTTCTACAGATTCCACCCAACATCTTGTGTGATACTGTAAGCAGATTTCAATTTTTTTGTGATTTCTGCAGACTTTTCCATTTTATCAGTGATTAATGATAGAGTGAATTTTCAAAGCGTTAGACATTCAAAATGTCACAAAATTCAGTAAGTATATCTGTGGATCTAGACCTAATTATAGAATGACACTCGTAAAGAATGTGTGTTTCAAGCAATAATGACACAGGTGACAATTTCCTTTGCTTCTTGAAAAGCTTTTTTCACTTCTAATTAGAAAATTAAGTCAGTTTAATTGCAGAGCAATGCGAAGTATCTATTTTTCTACAGCCTTCAGCTCATTATTTTTTTTTCTGATGTTCTGTCTGTCTGTCTCTTTTTCTCTTCTCTTCTCTTCTCTTCTCTTCTCTTCTCTTCTCTTCTCTTCTCTTCTCTTCTCTTCTCTTCTCTT
>JAWLRI010000001.1:12349872-12404335 GCA_034781795.1 Crypturellus tataupa
AAAGGAAAGGAAAGGAAAGGAAAGGAAAGGAAAGGAAAGGAAAGGAAAGGAAAGGAAAGGAAAGGAAAGGAAAGAAAAATGGGCAAGAACCAGGCACATACGTAAAACATGGTAAACATTAGAACTGTATTTTGTAACCTCAGAATATAAAATAAGTTTAGTATTTCACAGCTTTCCCATCTCTCTCTGCACTGTTCACTTGCTAAAACTGCCGTCATGAACCCATTTCCTCTTGGGAAATAGATAAATCAAGAAACTGTAAACCTTTTTTTTTTTTTTTAAATCTGTTTTTACAAGCAAGACACTAAATACTAGAAGTGGCACCACCTATTCATTCTATGCCTAGCCATTTTTAAATGCAGCTACTTGGTGCTCTCTTCTCCTATAGCAAAATCAAAATCTCTTGTGCAATATTCTCCTGTCCAAAGTCTAGGCAGTCCTCTCATAATGCAATGCAATACGATTGTTAGGAGACTAACTTGTCTCTATGGACACAAAGAAATCAACCAAATTAACAATTTATACTTTAACAGCTTTATGCCTTTCTCTCAGATACTAAAAAATTCTCTTATGAAACAGTCAATCTTTAAATGTACTCAAGCTTTACAGTTACTAGGGTAAATAATTAGTTACAAAAATCCCATTACCCTAGAGGAAAATGACACTGACCTAGCATATGATCATGTAATTAAATTAAGCCTCTCAGCTTCAATATTATTTTAAAAATATATGAATATATAGCAGAAGATCCTCCATGATTGAACAATTCTGGGAGTTGGAATAAAAAACATCTTGGCTCCACAAAACACCAGAAATTTGCTAGTGTGCAAGAAGAAAATTTAACTCTGAAGTAGTATGATCAGCTTTTTATTCAACTTGTAAGTGTAAGTGTAGCATTGTCACTTAATGTTAATATAACAATGAGCAGATTCTCAACTGGTGTAAATTACTCTAATTTCACTGAGGAAAATGCAAGTATAGTAATTTGTGTGAATCTAGAATCTAGCCTCAAGGATTTGTTATCGTGTATACATTTACTTCTAGAGCTCAAAATAACACATTAACAAGAAATACATTTCACTGAGGATTTTGACAGTTACAGCTTTGAAAACTTGTGTCTAAAACCTAGTCAGGGAATAGACAGAGACATAATTCCTATCAGCATTTTCATAATCAGATCACTCATAGAAAACACGTGTTTTCAGTTTCCTTATCCTTTATGTATTCTCAGAGTTGTGAGAAAAATATCTGTCAGGAGGATAGCTTACAAGTAGATATTTCATTTACCTGATTTCACTTTTACTATGATGATTCATTCCAATGAGATCAAAATCAGATATTCTGGAAAAAGAATTATCTGAAATCATCAGATAATCTGAAAGAATTAGCTGTGTCCAGTTCATTCCAATCTCTCTCCTCCTGGTTTGGGGAGGGAGGAAGGTATTTTGTTTTTCCAAGTATAAGAAGGATTGTTTTGGTTGGTGTTCCAGGTTAGCTCCTAGTCAGCACGCATCAGACAAATGATGTTACTCCGGACAAATGAATAACCAATCTCTTCATTCTCTGGGAATAACCCAGTCAAATTGTCTTCAGCTGATATAGCAGCTAGGGAGCACTGTCTTCTGAAACAGAAAAAGCTAAAAAGCTTTGATATCACTTTATAATAACTCAAAGACAAGTCTAAATTTCCAAATATATTTGTAATCATTAAAATTATTAAAGCTGCTAGCTAACAGAAACTTAGCTGCATAAATGTTTTCTTATCTAAACTGATGACGAAATTAACAATAGTTTGGATCATTCTTAACATTCTCTAGTTTTCATAACTGTCAAAAAAATGTTCTCGAATTCTGCCTGAAGTAATAAATAGAGTTTCCCTCATCACTGCAAAATTACTTGCGAGTAAGTTTGTTTGAAGAAGTAAACATGTGCTGTATCTTTAAAATACTAGAAGATATATTACATTTTCATTCTAGACCTCATGCCTCAGTTTTCCAAGCAAGTGGTATTCACTCCTATGTCGCATGTATCTCTTTCTTCCTCTTGTAGGTTTCTGTCAAAGGACATGGTTGAATCCTCTAATACAATCTATATTTCCATACCTGTAAGTAAACCAAATTTTAATATACTAATAAAATCAACTAATATACCCAAACACAATGGGAGTACATTAACCCTAGAGAGTCTAGCAGTACAACTGAGAGTGTGATCAAATCAGGTTACCTATAAACTGAAAAGAGAAATGAGAGTGCTAAAAGAGGGCTCTTTACATTACTGATGACTTTAATAAGTGGTCCCTAAATAATCATAATTCTAATTTCCATTTGTCCATCTCCGTTTTACTGGTTGGTATTTAAAACTTTTAATGGTTGCCAATATGAGAAACTTTATTGGACAGAAAAGCAAATCTTAGATAGCTTTATTGTCTGCTCAATATCTAACAGATAAAAGCTAGCCATGTGTTTCTCTGAGCCTTTTTTGGACTGGTGGGGACATGAATAACTTCTGAAAACAATGTGAATGTCAGGGTGCAGTTCCCTGCACCCTCATTTAGTTATAGACATTCATTTCATTAAAACATTTACATTTAAAGAATTTTAAGATATTTATGAAATATAGCTTATGAAATTCTTTCTACATTTATTGACTATCCTTCTGTAAAATATTTTGTTCTATAATGTTTCCCTCTGTCAAATACTAATGTAAATATGAGACAAAATTTCTATTTTAATGCAGAGATGCTTTTTTTTTTATCTCCACCTCAGATATCACTCCATCATTAAAAAAGATTATCAGTATTCCCAAGTGAACTTTTCTATTGTTTTGATCTGTAATATCATAGGAATCTCATAGAAAATAAAAAATTAGTTCTGCTCTCTTAAAAAAATTGAAATAATCTTAATTAATTTCCTGCTTTATCATTTAAGAATAGACTACCACATTTTGGATAAACTGTTTATAGGTAAGACATAGCATGTATTTCAACACATTCAATGTCTAGAAGGATATTCAGGGAACTCATTAAAGGCCGTGACCCTGAGCAAATTTTATTTAGCCTGGAGGTTACTGAAATAATGTGTTTTTGGGTAGCTGATAGTATGACTGCAGAATATTAAGTACTTCTTAAAAGATTTCCTTAGCAAAGTAGTTCTACATGAAATTCAACTCCTGTTATATTCCCAATTTTTTTTTATTTGCTAGTAAACTACATACAAAGAGAGTATAGAAAATGTGAAGGACACAGCTGTACATATTTGTTTGAAAATTGTTATTTTATATATGCAATGACTGACATTCATGCACTCATTAAGTCACTAACAGACACATGAATGATATGCCGAAAAGGAAAGCAAACAGATTTGGGGGAGTTTTAGGGGTTGTGTCTGGGTAGATAGAGTTGAAGAAGTGAGAATAGAGATGTCATCTGCCCCAAACTAGTTTCAGTAAAACTGACAGGGTAATTACTCCTCATAGATTCACCCCAGGTTGCATTTTGTAGAGCCCTGCAAGGAGAGGCTGAAGTAACTTTTCTATTTTGCCTTTTCTTTCTGTTTTAAAAGATTGTCTCAATAAATATTTATTTAAAATTATGAGTACTCAGGATATCCTTTTCATAGATTTTTTTTCTGTTTTCTTATTTTTTTAAAAAAATGTTCGCAGAGTTTTAGAGCAATTATGTATCTGTAAATAGTTAAAAACTAGCTAACTTGCATAATCCATTATTAAAATTTGTGGGTTTTTGTAATCACTCAGCAGAGATGCTGACTAGGTCACTCTTTTTGCCTCTGAACTAGTGTGAATGAAGTATTTTTAAAGGGCAATAAAAAACACCAGGCAGTAAATAATTCAGATTTGGATAAAAGATGCTCTTGCTGGTGTGGCTTGTTTTCCTAACTTCCTGCTTCTGCAAAGTCTCTAATACACTCAATGCTAAACTCTCCTCTAGAAGTCGTATGCAAAATGGAATAATAAATTTATCTCAGCAACGTGTACTAAATAAGATATATATCCAGCATAATCATGTTCAAGAACTTTTGCTATTTCACTAGAAAGCAAAAACAAATGAAAAAACACAAACAACAAAAAATCTAGAAATGTAGACACTTTATAATAATTGTTTCAGGACATGACAAATCTCAGCTTTTTTTTTTTTTTTTTTTTTTCTGTCTTACATACTTATTTGATACTTATATTATAGTTATTATTCCTGTTTGCTTAAACACTGTTCAACAGCAAATTTTGAGCAGTCTTCTGCTGCTTTTTCTCTACCAAGTAAAGGAAGAGAGACCTCACAAGAACTTCCCACACAAGTTAAACACTTCCATTCCACATACCCAAGAAAGGTCTGAAACAGGCCTGAAAAACTTACAGGCAGGCCTCAAGGTTGGTGTAATTGATGTGACTAGAGGATAAATTTAACTGAAGTAGAAGGAACGGTGAGGTGTCCATCAATGTAGATGATCTGTAGGTAGAAAAAGAATCAAGAATGTTTCTTTTTTGACCATGCAGATTTGAAATATTATAAAAACACTCTTTGTCTACTGGGCAAACAATAACATAGATGGATATCTGGGAGACAAAAGGAAACTCCCATACCTAGCTATTTATTGAAATCCATTTTCTTGTCCAAATCCCTCAGCAGACCGTCAGAAAACCTCTACATTCTCTTTTAATATAGCTCAAAGTATATATCAATGAGCTTTTCAACGCAGATTTTTGTTGAAATGATCGTGAAAAACACTATTCCAATTTCAGAAATCAAGTATCTCCATTACAAAATTTTGTGAGTTTTGTTGTCATTCATTCAGGTGATCTTTCCACCATCAATCCAGAATTACAAGGACTACATAAACAAAAGTGCTAGTAACATTTTTTACAGCAACTGAAAGGCAATGAGATGACTAAATATGAGGAATCAGAACAATGATAACGCACTTCAAAACTTCGGCAATTATTTTTAATGCAAAATTTCCCATGTCTTAGTCTTAGAAATGTTTTGCTGGTCTTGGAGATTTCTGATGTTTTTGTCTATTTTACTATTTTTTTATGATTTTTATGATGTTTCTGTGATTAAAATTTAAATACATAATTTCAACAACTGCTTATTTATAGATTTAACAAAACGGTATTATTGTGTCCTCCTTGTGTCCTCCTAAAGGAGCGAAGTCCTTTAAACTTTAAGTTAGTAAAAAAATTCTTCATTATACTGAAAGATCCTTAGTGTTAGATATTTTAAAACCTTTTAGAAAATTTACATATTTATAGGCAATTTCATATTTCATGCCTATTTTACTGATTCCATATTTATGGACATTTATTAACCACCACACTTCAAGGCACTGAAACAGATGATTGATAACACACTTGAATGATTCTCTGGTAGCAAGTAGCATGCATTTTGGTTTGCATATTCTCAGGGATATTTTTGAGAGAAGACAAGAACTATTAAAGATATTTTTATCTTAAGGCTGGGGAGAAGGGTCAGAAAGACCATAGCATTGTCTATGTAAATAACTTGCAGAGCAGAATGCAGAGCAGGAAAATCTTAAAGTAAAAACCTTGCAGAGCAGACTGTCTTGAACAGTCTTGATGAACATCTCCCTGAAGAGTTCTATATATTATCAAACATAATACATAACTCTTTGTACTAAATTAAATACCTTTTTAAAAAATTTTTGCAGAGGAAGAAGATAATCTTTTCAAGGCAATGATTCACTGTGCTCAAAGCAAGTATTCTCTGCATGTTGTTGGCATTTCTAAATATAGTTAGAAATTATACTAACGGACTCAGACTCAACAAATTTAAAAATTAACCAATGGTGACAACTGAAGACTCCTTTCCATTGGGTCTATTTTTTTTCCTCAAGTCATATGGTTCCTCCTTAGGCTCAGGACCGTGGCAAGGCTGTTTAATGGAGTACTTGGCAGTCCAGACACAACTGGCTTCTGAAGGAGCCAACTCCTTGTACCCTTCACTATTCAAATAAGTTTCACTGAAGAGTTAGTTTTGCTTTTAATTAAAACTTCAAAAAATCAGTTTAACATTGTAAAACCATATGAATAAATTAATAATACAATTGAGTTTTTAATGAATCTCTGATAATAAGGACCTCATAGATGATTATTCTTGTTATCCATTACTTTTTCTTTTTTCAGAACAGTTTAAGATAAACCTTTAGTTCTTTGTGCTACTCACATTGAGTTCATGTCTTCCATTTTATTTCAGAAGAGTTTAAGAGGCTAGGAGGACAAAGCAATTTTCCACTGCAACTTTTATTACTTCAATTTGCATATCTTTTATCACTGAACTGTGAAATCAGCATTACAATTTCAAGTAAGCTCCAGTTTCCAGACATGGAAAATAATTAAGAGGCCTAGGTAAAATCAGGTATCAGATCACCTTGCTTGGATTTCCCTTTATTAATTTGAACACATCTTTGCTCTGAAATTCTGCTCCTTGAAAAGCAATGCTGTTTTATCAAATGATTCAAAAAATAAAGCTTTCTACTCTTTGTCATTAGAGAAATATAGGAACACTAATATTTTAAAGGATGAACATAACACAGTGCAAAATAGATGGCAGAAGAGCTTCAGAAAATGCTATAGTAGAGCTGTTAATTAGTAATTGGAAAGGGCAAGTGAAGAGGGTTACATGTTGTAGATGGCTGTTGAAAACAACTCTGAATTTCTTCAAGAGGATTCACTCTTTAAACTGCTGAGATCTAGGGATTAAGAAGTAATTTTTTTTTCTCCAAGTATCCTGTCAAAGAGCTGTGGATTGTTGTGCAGTATTTCTTTAGAGGTTTTTCTCATTTATTTCATTCACAAAAAGCCTTTCAAATCTTATCAGTTTTTTTCTACAAGCATTCAAGGAGGCAGACATTGCCCTTAAAGGTCTTACTTTTGTTGTAAGATGTGCAGACATTCTGTGGCTTATGGTATACTGGGGTTTATAAAAGACTTAGGTTTCTTGCCTGCAAATAATTCCTACCCTATCTTATGCTAGACATAAATTTGTAAGGATAACCTGATGATCCATTCCAGTCATATTCATATTTTCCTATTAAAAAAGGTGGGTTTTAATTTTTTTCATCATATTAGATAGAGAATATTTAATCTGTCCTTTTACAAATCTGTACATCCAGTCAAAGTTCATAGAAAATTCTTGGCCATAGCAAGATGGGTGTCTTCCAGTATAGGCAATTGAAGCATTTCAGAGTATTTCTTAGACTTTGGGTGACTTCTACTCTCAGTATTAAGGATTCCTGAAAAGACATCTGCTTTCAACAGGGAACAGCTGGATTATAATATAATTAAAAAATCATGGAATAATTCAGAACAGGTTGCTCATGGCTTTTTCACTAGGTCTTGAAAAATAAATGCCAAGGATGGAGAGAGAATGCACAGTCTGTTCCAGCTATTTAACATACCAATGCCAAACAATCTTTTCCCCTGCTATCTATAAAATTGGAAACTTTTTTTTTTTTTTTTTTTTTTTAAGTGTTCTAGAAAAGTCTCATCTGTGACAAATATTTACATCCATTAGTTTACTCTGTCTTGCTTTTCTTACTCAATCTAAGAATTCCTTAATCTATGCATTAATTTTACCTCTCTTCCTTTGATATGTATATGTTACTTAAAAATGTCCATGGATATTAAAAAACTGGAAGAAAATAAGAATAGAAATCATTCAGCAACTTCAGAGGCCCTAAGAAAATAACATAATAAAAGATAAAAGAGGGGAAATCCTTAGAGGAGGAAGAAATATGTATTTAAGTATGTTTGCAAAGGAAGTACCCCATATCCTTTTTTTGTCTCTTTTCTTTACATCAGCTAATCAAGGGAAAAGTCAGCGACAAGTAACACTTAAGTTGATCCAATTCTATACATGGAAAAGCAAGTGCAAAAGTATAGGCTTTCCTTTTCTTTCAAGATTTTTTTTAACATCATATAACTAAAAGAAAAATAAAAAAAATAAAATGAAAAATATCGACTTCAAATTCTCCAGGTAGACTGCAGACACGTGCATCAATAAGGAATCTTTTTCCCCATATAGCAATATGAGTTTAACAACACACTCAAAAAGTAAGAGTAGTAACAGTATATAACAAACACAAGACACACCCTATGCACCTTTTAAATAAATAAAAAAAATAATCCTATCCTCAATTTATACAAAAACCCTAGTGTCTCCCTAATGGGTGTAGCTTCCCCTCTTATTAAGGGAGGTTGAGTAATTAGTTTCAGCTGAATGTAATTAGCTTCCAGCTGGCAATGCTTATCTATGTTGCACTGAATAGAGGTAATTTCCATAGAAGGGAAAATACATAAATATATACAGACAGACAGACTCCCTCCATCCCTCCTTTTCCAGCAGCTTGTTACCAGTGTTGTCTGTTCACTTCCTATTGACTACTAGACATACTTATATACATGGAACAATCTTTCCGATTGCTCACTTGACGCAATACAATACCTTTTAGCCGTATTTGGTTCTGGCTGAATGTGTCAAGTCACAATCAGAGCCTGTGGCTTGTCTCTGATAGAAAAGCTTGGGAAGTGCCTGAATATTTACTGCCTTGGGTTTCTGACCTATCTTTTTCTCACAGTGCTGTAAAATGTATTCTTTTTCCCATGGAACTCTTGTCACTGACAGCCTTACAGCTGCAAGGTTTCAAGGTGAAAAATGTGTAAAATGCAGCTAGCTTTACTAGGTAGCACTAGAGTGCCACTTGATACCCCTGTTGCAGTTCCTGGGGTCAGAAGTCCTGCAGTACTGGGGTTACAGAAATTATTCATTACCAGGAGCTGCCTCTGTTCTCCTGGTAAACTGTTCACAAGCTGATGAGGTTCCTGTGAACATGATGTGACTTCATTTACTTGGAGAATTGCATAATGATGAGAGTTAATTCTCTCACTGTTTTAATTCTTGAAGTACCTGCAGGCACACTGCTGCATTTTAATTCTTTTTTTTTTTTTTTTTTTTTTTTTTTCTCAGCAGTGCTTTATCTGTCACTTTACCCATCAGGTTATTGATATACTTGTTCAGCTATTGACTTTCAGAACCTCACTTTTCTTTTGCATTTTCTGCTCTTCCATCAATAATGCTACCTTTCAGGTTTAATCCTTGCCCACTGAAAGAAAATTCCCACATATTAAATTCTCTTAATTCTTTAAGTCTCCTTTGACAAAATCCTTGTTTTATCTCCCTTTTGAATGACTTGAATGTACTATTAGGATACTAAAGTATTTGAAAGAAGCTCCTTATTTCAAATCTATGGAATTGATTTCTGTCTTGACTTTCTTCAATCTCGTTTTAGTTTTGATTTTTATTCTTTGAACTCTCTGTCCTTTATGTTCTGTTTGTTGTTATTGTCTGTTTGCTGCTTAGAAATGCTTGCAATTAAGGATTAGTAGAGTATTTGCTAGACCAGCTTCAAAATTGATCTAGATAGAAGAAATTCTGTATTTTCACTTTTTTTTTTCTGTTTTTTTACTTTTCTCAATGTAAACTACCAGGCCAAGAGCTGATAGTTAGTTTTAATAGATAGAGCAGTTTTCTTAATGGATAATCATAATTACAACAAATAAAAGAAAAATATTAGATTTTTAAATAAACAAATCTATATTTTTTACATTATTTTTGATGCTAACAATATATGTTAGAAATGCAGTACCAAAACTCTTCTTTTTGAGACAAGAAAGGAAATCATGTTAGCAAGAATTTTACTTGCTAAAGGTTTACATGTATGTGAGCTTGTGCTGTAAGAACAGCCTGAAACATACAGTATTGCCCTTCCCTTCATTTTTTCCCTCTTTCTTCTTTTCTAGCCAGTGAGCAATAGTATATTTATTTCATAGGATTTTTAATTTTGTAACTGAGATGGATGGATCAGTGCCAGGGTTGTCTACATTTGTTTGAAAGCAAAACTTAGATTAAATACACATTTTTTTTTTTCTCTTTTGTAAGGGATGGTCACCTTGTTCTTCTGCAGGAGTGAATGCAAATCCAGCTGTCATAAGAGTTTCCTCTTTGAAATTTGCTCTGACATGCTAAAAGTATTAAACTTCAGAATCTTAGTTCTTAGTTATTTGAAATATGTAATTTAGATATAATGTTGAGGGCTATATTATTTTTGTAGGACTACATGCTTGGCACCTTCTGCCAGCTGATATAAGCTATCATATTTCACTCTAATCACTGTCTTACATCCTACAAGTTTCTACAAGTATAGTACTTCCTGCTGAAACAATTGATTTTACTCTCAACCACATTAAAAATATTTTTTTACCTCAATTTCCCAAGGCAATTTGAAAATCCTCAACCTTTTTTTTTTTAATTACAACAATTTCTCTTGCAACTGAATTTATTTTCCAGCTAGCCCAAATCAAGATAACATTTTTAAATGGAATTATTCAAGCTCAGCTTGAGCTTGAATAAACTTGAGTATGTGAAAGCTTGAATAAAGCTAAACTTTAACACGTATACAACAGATTTTTTTAATGAATTCTTATTAACTTTCTTGGTAATAAGATTGATGATAGATTTTTGTATGTAATGGTCTTAATATTTTCCTCAAATTATATTACACTTGACAATAGGGGCTTTGATAAAATGTTCTACTTTGGTAGTGTTTTCTGGCACTAGCCTCAGATGAATCATGTATAATCAATTCGAGGCAGTCTTTTAGACAAAGAACATTATACTGAGTAAATAAAATGCATAATTTTGCTCTGTGGATAGGAATTCAAGTGCATTCTTTTGTTTCTTCTCAGATTACTAATATTCCCTAGGAACCATCTTGTTATGAATGAGATCCTGTTTTTCCTTTTTCCTATAATTTGTTTTGATTCATTACAGCTGTTGTAATTACACAGAAAAATGTTTTTCAGTTTGAATTTTTAAAGTATTTTCTCTATTGTGCAGACAACTCTAGGAGTTTTAATAACCCAAAGCTCATTAGACTTTAAGGCGTGAACATGTTAAATGACTATTGTCTGCTGTACACTTACTGGGACAGTTAATCATCTCCATGAAGGAAAAAAGGAAAAAAAAAAAAAAAAGAGATAATTGTAGGGGAGAAAATAAGCAATTTTTGGAGATATATTTGCTTATTGTTTTCATCTTGTGTATCGGAATGTTTTAATTGCCAGATGAATTCATAAGGTAACTGAGGTTTTCATGGCACTTACGGCATGTAATGGTCAACCCAGTTTACAGTGGTGTAAAGATAATTGCTTTTATAACATTGGTTTGGTGATATGTTTTATTTTCTGTGGAAAATTACAATGACTGTTATAGCTGAGAATTCATTAACGATCCATTCCCAGCCTTTTACAGTGAACTTGAAATGGTCCTGTTTTCTAGAATATAAAGGTGAATCATAAAACCTTTTTACTGTATTTCCTTTTTATTCCTAGAATATAACAGTGAATCATATTAACATATGCATTTGTCAAGACGAAAGACAATTGAAAAAGAAAATTTTCAATTGCATGTTGCATGCTATACCTTAGAATAAAAAAGTGTGCTGTGAAGCAACAGCTTTTAAAAATCAGCTGAGTTAGAAAAAAGAAACGGTGCTTTCATGTCCACAAGCCTCTCAGAAATTAAAACAAAAAAGAAAAAAAATCCTTATTTTAAAACTCTTATACTTGATGAATGAAGGTCTACCAGTTGACAGCTTTAGCAGAAAGTTATGCTTTCCCAATAATTGTAGTTCTGAAGTTTCTATCACCTGAAGGTTTACAATGTAATGCCCTTTAGGATTTATAATTTTCTATAAGATAACAAAATCAAGTTAGGCTCATCCCACCATAATGCTGTAGGATTTACTGGAAATCACCTTGAGGTGACTAGAAACCATTTGGAAGTCACTCTTGCTTTAAATGCATCTTGAGAAGATGACATAAAACCATGACATAAAAACAAAATGTTCTTGATTCAAGTATGGTTCAGTGTTAAAACTGTTCTGATTTGTTGGATTTTTTTAATATACAGGTTTTTACTAAATGAATTCTTGACTTTAAATGAATTCTTGACTTTGACTAAATGAAAACTTGACTAAATGAATTCCTGACTTTTTTCAGCAGGTGGTTCTGTGACTGTACAACTGTATAAACTGATGCAGATGGGACCAAAGGAACTACAGACTTCAATAATTTTTTTACACAAAATTTTCTTAAATTACTGGCATTTTTTTTAGAATTTTAAGTCTTCTAAATCAATATCATTACAAACTATATTTTAAGATACTGTTGCCATAAGCTGGAACAAGGTGAAAAGCTTCTTCCTGTTATTTCATTAAACAGATAAAGGCAAAAGAAAACTTCTATCTAGATCACTAAAATACATTCCACATTCTCATTATGTAAGGGCAGCTAAAGCAATAAAATATAACATCTGATTATAAGAAAGGGAAAATGAGTCCTTTAAGGATACAGTTCCTTAATAATCTTCTTATTTTGTATATCCAGAAAGTAGTCGTGGCAAAATGAATTAAGTTACTAGTGAACATTGTTCATCAAAATTAACTCATACTGAAAAATTAGTCTCTGGCAACTGTCAAAGAAAGAGGATGGTCACAGATTATAAAGGTTTACAGGCTGTAATATTTATTTTATAATAGTAAATTCCTTCCAATAAGAAGGAATTTTAAGCCTTGATGTTAAATACATATATCTGTTTTTTTTTTTTCTTCCACAGATACCTTGTATTGGTCACTATTAGAATAAAAGAATACTGACATAACTGTAGCACATGAAAATTCATTGTGTTGTCATTCATATATCATCTTATGACAATAAATATAAGATCTTTCAACCATATATATATAACCGAGTTTCGGATCACATTCTTCATATTATTACATAATAATATTTTTTTTTTCCTGTCTGAAACACAGTCTTCCATGCAATTGTTGAAGTTCAGGTCCTGTATCACTGAATGTAGGTGAAAGGTTTTTAAGCTAGACACTTCTTTGTTCAAAAACAAACAGAAAAGTAAGAACAATAGCAACAACAAAACAAACAAACAAACAAAAAACACACAGGAGAATTTTACATCTGAGTTCCCTGCATGTCTTACATGACAGTACAATTCATAATGACCACTTTTCCTTCCTAATTCCCTGTGACAGGAAGATAAGAGATGTACATTTGATTGGAGTGAGGCCAATCACTCACTCCAAGAGGAAACCCTGCCTCCTCTCCTTCTGGAGAGATATCTTATTGACACTTTCTGTGGCCTTATGCTCTGTAGGCATTGGAACTTTAATTCAGAAAATAAATAAATAACTTAAATTTTCTAATAACCGATGAGGTGAGACAAACAACTTTTATACAAATTGCTAACTAAATTATTCTTAAGACTGTTGTGGTTTGAAGTAGTGGTGGAGGGAGGTATCAAATACTGCAGTATCTAAAGGCCCAATTCTGGCTTTACCAGACTCGCGAGCAGTCTGTCGACTGGGTCCGATGGCTTCCAAACAAGCAGTCAAGTTCACTAATAGCATGATTGCTTTCATTTAAAAGTATAGCCAGTTAAAAACCTAGAGCGCACGCTCAGTGAGGAGTGGTCATACCTCAGAGGCAGGTAGCTGGGGATGGAGGTGTGTTTTGGCATTATAATGAGCAAAGCTCAAGAAAAGTTCACTCAAAGAAAGGAGTGATTTGCCACTCTTACTGGCTCAGCACTGAACGTCTTATCATATATGTCCCGTTGTGCAGCTACTATGTGGCTTATCAGTGGCACAGCACAGGGAGTAGAAGAGAAGGGTGTCTTCACTCAATGCTCTGTTACTCTCCTTGGCAGCTGCCGAGTCTGCATAACCGACAATCCTGGAAGCGGCAACTGCGTATCGTCGCCAAGCAAGCTTCTGTAATGCCATGACTTCTGTTACACCCTAGTTTTTCTCTAGCTCCTCTTTTTCAAGCAATTCTTCCACAGGAATGCTTAAGATAAAACCACTGACTACATAGAAGGATATATAGAGAGGGAAGTGAGAGTTTTCTTGTGTGACTCCAGGTGCCATACTGTTTTCTCTTCAATCAAGAAGGACAAGTAGGAATCTCCACCAGGCAATTTATCTTGACCTAACAGTTAGGAGGCCTATACTCTAGATATACAAAGTTATGTAGGTGCATCTATCATTATGAGTGATGACAATTATCATGCTTCTCATTTTATTTTGTGCAAGCTTCTTGTTGGAGCCATTGAGTGTTAACATCATGTAAATAAAAATATTGGATAGAACGGGAAACAAATCACTTATTCCTAAAGGATCTGTAGTTTCTTGTATTTACCAGCCACAGGATTCAATGGGAAACATTGTTTTCTCAGTCATTAAAAAAAAAAGCACGGAGACATTGTGTTAGCAAGATTTTAGGAGCACTTTGAGGATAACCAGTGTTTGATCCTTTGCCCAGGCAACCAACCCCCAGAAGTGGGGAGGGTGCACTCAGATTCCTCAGTGTAGACATAAAAAATGAAAGGAAAATGAAATATATTATACTGAGATGGTATTTTGGATATATAGGATGGGGAGGGCGTAAGACAGAAAGCTCTATTCTGTCCATTAGCTGTTGTAAGAGATTTGGAAGACATTAAAGAAAAAAAAATAAAGAAACAGAAGAAAAGCCAAGTTTCACCTGCCAAGTTTCAATGCACATATGATATATGATCATATTATTCTGTGTTGTGCTCCATCTTCAGGATGCAGGTAACCATTACAGACATTTCCATATGCATTCAATAATTCAGTAGGAGTTAGTTTTATGCAATGACAGGAAAACTCAAAAGTTTTCTTGAAGAACTGCAAAATGGGAATTTTTACCATTTTTGGCCCACAGAAAATTTTCTCTGAAAATATAACTTTAACCATAGCAACTTTGCTTACACTAGTGCTTTCCATAATGATGGATCTTTGCTCACTTAGTACATATACAGTCCCATTTTTGTCTCCCTATATGCTTTGAATTGGGAAGACCAAAAGTATTTTAATACATGTATTTTGCTGCAGGGAACAATGCTTTGCGACTTTTCTTGCACCTTGGAATCTCAGGTCATCTATGACTTTGTGTAGTAGAAACGCATGAAGTTTCAGACAGATTGGCAATCTCATATCTATCCCTTATCTCACTTCCTTTTGATGTACCTAGATATTTTAACACTTCATTTTGCTGCAGGGCATGGCACTTTGCAGGGGAAGTTTCTCAATACTTAGATCATGAAATCTTGAAATGGTATGCACTCTTACTCCTTCAGTTCTTTTCTGTCTCCTTAAAGAGTTTAACATTCATACTAACTTTTTTACTGTGATAGCCCTCTTTAATTCTATGATGCTTTATCACAGCAGCCTCTCTCCAACTTGCTACACCAAAACTACCTCTGCAGTGAGCTTTACCAGCTTCCTGGAAGCATTTTAATCTCTACTGGCAAAAAATGTTTCGAAAAATATTCTTGTTGCTGAGTGTGTGAAGAGAGAGATGTGAGCCTAGATATAACAAGGTTTCTTTTACTAGTTTCGTGTTGATTTTAAAATGTTTAATGTAGAAAATTTTACAAATATATCCTGTCTATTTTTTTTTTTTCATTATCAAACAATGAATAGCACTTAAATAGCATTATGAATAGCATTATCTATTTAAAGCACAACTGTAAATCTGAGCCAATTGTACTCAGCACTGGGAAACACATAACAAAAAATGCTTTTCAAGAGTACCCAAGTTAACAAATGAAATTTAAACTGAGAGACAACAGGTGCATAAACATAGAGGAAGCAGTAAATGACAGTGAAATGACACCATTTTCTAACTGCACTTGATGTCTGTGTAGTAATTATGGGCAGTGGGTCAGGAATCCAGCTGATGTAAATTGTTATATTCCTATCAACTGTACAGAAGTATAGACTATTACTTGACAAAGATCTGGTTTATTATATAAGATTTTGATTGATGTGTTTCAGTACCTTCCCATTTGTGGAGTTGTCTCTGAGGAGAAGGGTCTTCCCCTTCTCCTCCCACAGATGTTTATACTGAAGGATTCAGTCTGATTTGTTAGAATTATCTGATAAAATATTATCCATTCTGGATTGGCTGCAAGAAATGCCACTTTCTTCATCTCTTTTTCCCCCTTCAGAAACCAGATGGTGAATCTTGACCTTCTCCTATCCACCAGTCTATGTGTGATACAGTTTATCTTCCCCTACCTTGCCCTTTGTATTATATTAGCCATTGGTAATTGATATATATATATATATATATCTACCAGTAAGACTCCAGAAGGTCCATCATTTTCCCACTCATAACCCGTGATCTAATTTACTTCAAGGGTGCTCATGACAGTGTCTTCTGTCCCAGGTTAAATTTAAAATAGATTTTTCATAATGAGAATGATGCTTACTGGTTGTGATTATGCATCCTCTTTAAACATTGTCATTAATGTGTCTTTTATAGCAGGGCTACACATGCTCAGAAACACAAGGAAACAGAAGGTCTCAGAAACAGAAACAGAAACAGAAGGTCTCAGAAACAGAGACCTAACTCAAACTGTGAATTCAAACTGTTTGCCGCTTGGACAATTAATGCATTGATTGACAGTGAACTGTGACAAACAGTCTCTGTCTACCTACTCTGTCTTTTGTCTGCTCTCTTGGTAAAAGAAATCTTGGGTTTCTAGCATTTTCATGTCAGTTGTGATGAAACGTATTTTGTTAACTTTTCTGGCCTTGCTTTAGGCTAGTGGTTCATATTTTCTGTTTTCTGGTTTCTTGTGAGTTGCACTCATACCAGCTAATTTAATCAGCTACTTTAAACAGAGTAATTTTTTTCACCGAGAATTCCTGGTGCCTGTCTGAGCAGTAGACTGTTGCTAAACACTGCCAAGCTTGAAGGGGAAAAAAAAAAAAAAAAAGAAAGAAATTGAAATGGAATAGGAAGGGAAAGGGGAAGGAGGAGGGAAGGGACAGCAATTTTCATTTGGATAAAGTGAAATAGCAAGGTCTTGATTCTGAATCCAGTAAAACAATTACAAAAGAAAAGAGGAGAGATCCAAGAATGAAATTCTATGCAGAACAAACTTATTTCTGTCTTTCTCTGTCAGAAAGTTCCCTATTCTCTTCTGCCTTGCTCTAAAGGTTTTTATAACACTTCCTCCTTACTATTTTTCTTATGAGACATCTTCAGCTTCTCATTCTTTCCTCTGTCTTTATCCTTACTTCATTTCCTTTTTCATTTTGTTAAAGAAATTCAGCTTTAGAATCTGTATGAAGTAGTTTGTGCTGATTTAAGTCTTTTACACCCCTTCTGATCTTTGTATTCTCTTTGAGCACTCTCTTCTCCTTTACCCTGTCTTTGATTGCTTCCAGGGACTGAATTTGTCTCTGTTCCTGCTGACTCTCACTGAATTTGTAATTCTATTCCTCCCCTTGATTAATATCTTCTTATGAACTTGGTGGTATTAGTGCTTTTTAAAACATTTTCAAGGTTGTTACTAAGTATTATTCAATTGCATAAGATGCACTCACTGAACAAAGATGCCACTGGATTTATAACTTCTAGGCTGATATTTACTGTATATGGTAGCTATATATCTCACAACATACATAACAGCTGGAAACATTTTCTCATCTCTGTTGTTTTTTGTCATTTTTGCTTCTGGGATATGTAGTCATGTTTCTTAGTCCAGCCTCTTTGTGTTATGATGAGGTTGGAAATAGTAAATGTAGTCTGCTTTTTCTAGTCAGGTTATTCCATTGTCCTATATCTATATAAGGAAGATGAATAGTTGTTACTGACATCACCCTTAACATTATAATTTAATTATTCACGAGGGAGTTTCTGACTGCTAGAGTTATATAAAGGATCCTGAGACAGACTCACATGCACAAAGATTTATTAGAAGGGTCCCTGGCTTATGACATACATTGCCTCTAGTAGTGAAAATTACTTTGAGGGGAAAGTAAGAGTAAAAAGAGAAATAGAATGGAAAAAGGAAAGGGAAAACTTTCCTCAGTGGTCATCTGAGAAGAACAGCAATGAGGTCCTAGATGAGCAACCTCCTTTGGTGGCTCTCTCCGGTGTTGTAGGTCATGATGATTAAGAGGCCAAGAATACTAATGACCACTGGGCATGTTTTCTGCTAGGACTGTCTGCTTTGCATAAAGGATTCCCTCAAACTGCCCCTTGTTCATGATGCTGCTGATTGGAACATGTAAATTATGGGTGCAAATGTACCACACTGGTCATTAATCTTCCATGTACATAAATTTATGGATAATATTTATCAAGTACTTAAATAACCATTAATATATTGTGTCCTATATTTGTTTTTCTTTGACATCTGCTAAAAACTACAAACTAAGGCAGAGAGGTCTCATGTCACTGCTATTGAGAACACAGTGTAACAATGCTACTGGGGTTTGCAACTATAAGGCCATGAGAATAACAGGATGAGAACAGCAGCAGGAGATAAAGAAAAATACTGCTAAAAAATCTATTGAAAATGCTGCCTCAGCAGCTTCAGAGAAAAGGTTATAAAGCTGCAGATAATGAACCCATAGGTGTTTCCTTTTTGCTTGATTTTGTTTGTTTGTTATAACATGAAATGTCAAAGGACTAAACTATTTCAGCATGAGGAAAAAGAGGGAATTATTAAATGACAGGGATCTAGAAGACAATTCACTTGGGAAAAAAAATCTCCCCAAAAATGGAAGATTATACCTTGCAGTTTTGTCTTTTTTTTTTTCTCCTGAAAAAGCTGTTTCTTTCCCACAAGCTAGAAAATAAATAAATTAAAGGGGCACAAGAGCCGAATCTTGGCATGAAGATAAGTATTCTGCATCAGAAGTCTGTTAGGCTTTATATGGGATTTAATTAGTGCTTTTTAATGAAGAAAGACATGTTGATAAGTGACAATATGATTACAATATATTAAAGATAAGCAGCAATCTGTCCTATCATCTGCGTGATGTGGATACAGTAAGAGGGACTGTAATCTCAAAGATTTTAGGAAAATGAGTACTCAACTGATGTCCTAATGTAAATACACCTAATAAGAAAACCTAATCAATTTTCAAATGTATTTGAAATTTGAAACATACTTGAATTTTTTTTTTGGACATGAAGCCTACAGACAGATATTTTGAAAAATTATTATGCAAATATGCAGTAATATTCCTGTAGCTCTTCAGAACCTTGTAGGCTTCACTCCAGAACTATGGACAGAACTGTGTTCTCTGTGGGGTTTTTCTGTTTGTTTATTTTGTTTTTTTAGTGTCTAACTACTCATCGTTTTATATGGCCAAATTTCAGAACTTTTTGGCCCCAACCACAAATTCATAACTGATCTACTGTCTTTGTTACAGCTCCTATACAAGTGAAATGTTCTATTCACTTGGGTTAGCATAAGGACAACCCAAGGGTTTGCATAAAGGCAACATTTTTCAGTTGTTGGTTTGAACCTGTATACTTTTTATTGTATTTGTTTGGCCTGATGGTAGTACATTGTCTTTTGTTTGAAATGTGGGAGGAAACTGAGAAGTTAAACAGTTTAGGGGAAAAACAAATGGAAACCAAATTCCCTTTACCTACCAATGAAGTAATAGTTCAATATATTTAGAAAATTATAAATAATCTATTTAACTGTAAATACTGAAAAGGTAAACATATTTGAAATATCATTTTCATGTAATTAGTGACTTGGAAAAAAATCTGCATATGCAGAATTTACAAATTCTGGTAGCTACAAAATTACTAAATGTGTTTCTCATTGCAAAATAAGGAAATATCCTAGTATTTCATATATTCTATTGTGGTAAATACTGACTTATTACTGTCTGCTACTACTGTTAGTGACAGGTTTCTTTTGTCAGAAGACTTTAACTGGAAGCTGTGGACTCTTTGCAACCAATTTACAGCAGGGAAGTGTTCACATTCCACTAGCTCATACTATAAATCTATAGGGTTTTTTTCTTTCCTTAACCTTTTGCTCCTAAAGGACAAAATTACCCTGCAGGGTTAGATGATTAATTGTCTCAAACAGTGACAAAGATATAATATTAATGGTGAACACAGAAGCCTGACCACTTTTCACACTCCATTCCTCTCGTATTCTACCTGCATCCTCAGCACTACATAAACAATACATCCTGTCTTCAGAACATGCTTAAGGATGAATTTACCTAATTGTTTTTTAAATTGAATGATACTGTATTTATAACCTTTAGTGACAACAAATTGTAATTCAGTGTAATTCACTGCCTTTTATTACAAGAAAAATATATTTTATCTTTTTCTAACCTCCTATTAGTTTCAACCAGTAGCTCGAAAGTCCTTCCTGTGTTTCAACTTGCACGTATTACCCCTTGTCCTGTCACTGGCCATTGCAGAGAAGAGTTTGGCACCATCCTCCCTACCCTCATCCCTCAGGTACTTTAACACGTTGATGAGATCTCCTCTCAGTCTTCTCTTCTGTAGACTAAACAGCTCGCTTAATCAACTTTGTCGCTCTATGTTGCACCCTCTCTAGAATTTCGATGTCCTTCTTGTACTGTATTAAGAATAAATAAATAAAATTTGAACAACTCTTTCTTTTTGAAAACAAAGTAAGTGGCATGTAAGGAAAAGAATATATTTGATGATATATTTATTTCTCTATATTGAATATATTAATAATTTACTTTTAAGTAAAAAATTCATTCTTACTGGAAAGTCTATTCACCAGAGTGTTTTGAGAGATGCACAATCAAGAGCAGGTGCTAAGACTGTATGCACAGGCATTTAAGTTGGTTTGATATATTTCTCTTTCATGCATTCAGCAAATAAAAAAGAAAGCTGTGTAACTCTTGCTTTATTTTGTTTTTGCCTACCAGTTTGTGTAGTTTTAACAAAGTAAAAATGGCACTTGTTTCTCACTAAAAATTCTCAGTGGAATAATATACATGGAGCAGCATCTGTTAAGCTATCCATAACATGACTTTTGTTAGCAATCAGATTGCTCTCATCTGATTGAAGAAATTAGTTTGGCAGAGCAAATTCTGTTGCTTCAGGAATATCTAATGACAAATTAGGTACTGCTACCTGTTTGCAAAACAGGTAATGGACAGATTTTTACTGAGAAGTCTTCTTTGTAAGACTTTACAAAGGCTTTATAAAGGCTTTTGACAATCTCAATTAATAAATAGCAAGCTGCATAAAGTTCAGAATCTTGAAGCACAAAAACATTATATGTACTGTACATATATAAACAAATTTTGCTTAAATATTAACAGCTGTAGATCCAAATCTCAGCCTAAATCACAAAAAAAACAAAATAAATATTACTTAAAAAATTGAGGCATTTAGAAATCCAATCCAATCCATCCCAAACTCTGGTTTTCAAATAAATGAAAATGGAACAAAAAGATAGAAATAAGAATTTGTTTTTGCTTTTTTTTTACTTTTTTTTCTCAACATAGACTAATTCGAAGTTGCTTTTTCCATCTATTTTACATAAAGTCTATCTACTACATCTATTTTAACACAAAAAAGAGCCTGATTTTTGTACTGAAAACCACTTTGAGGAATTTTATTTTGGATAATTCTCATTACTTTCCTAAAAATGAGTAAGTTACTTTAGCCATATGATTAGTTTTGGTGGGTTTTGGGGTGTTTTTTGTCTTGTTATTTCTCATGAACACAAGCAGAAATTTCTTTTTCAGGAATCACATGAGTTTATTTTTAGTGACACTCTAGTGTTGTGAGACAAATACCATGAAGTAAACTTTAAGGAATTTACATTCCTCTCCTCCATCCTGAGGACACTGAAGACTGTTCAACCTTATACTGGTAGGGTTACCTGATAGGCAAAAAATTCCTTAGAGAAATAATGACAGTTTTAGTGTGAAAACATATATCACTGTGTTTCGACATAAAACATAATTTGCAGATAGTTAATAAGCTGTCTGCAGAGAGTTGATAGTTTAGTCAAAAGTTCGCGACCAACAAAATGCTATTTCAAAGCTGTCATGATAGCTCCTGAAAATACAGAGTAAAACCACTTAGCACAGTGAAGGAAACACACGCTTTTAATTTCATAATATAATAAACTTCACAGTAAATTAATTTATGCTGTCCCTTCAGATTTACACACAGAAGTGCAAGAACAAGTTTGTTTACTCTTTCAAATTGAAAACTATTGATTTCCTTTAGGAACACAACCCTGTTGACTGCAAATTAGTCCATTTATTTCACATTCTCATCAACATATATATTAATAAAATACATTGTATTTTTCTTGTGGAAAAATGCTCCATATTTAATTTTGAGTTAATCACATCAGGCTTAAATATAGTAAAATATAGCAGCTCTCCTGCATTTGGAGAAATAAAAGGTTTGGTAAAGGCTGAAAATATATAAAACCATGGAAGCTGAGACCAAGGGCGTGCTTGGTTACTTCTTTCAGCAGCCAGGTTGCTTAAATCTTCCTACATGTCTTGCCTCTCTGTTCCCAAATTGGCAACATGCTTGCACTATTGGCAGCACCTCTGTACACGATAAACCAAACTGGATTAGAGTTTAATCAGTAGAATAAGGCCCCAAGTACTACTCCAAAGTTTTATTCTAGGTAACTTACCCAGTTTGGATCCCTGCATGGCCTCAGAAGCAGTTGTAAGAATCATTTAAGAAAGTGTCTGTGGGCAAAAAACATTTAAGCCAAGGTGCCTGCCCTAAAACCCCGCAAGAACTTGAATGTTCAGGAATATTAAAGATTTATGTTCCACACAAAAGGTCCTGTTAGCAGCTGATTTCATTTAGAAACATGGGAGTGGGCAAACTCCTGTTTTTTTGTTTGTTTGTTTGTTTGTTTGTTTGTATTTTTTTTTAACTTGAAGCAATTCAAATTGTTTTCCTGCTTTCTAGAAGAATACTCTAACCACAAAACCACTGACCATTTACTATCACTATCACAAGCCACACACAGTCACTATTTCTCTTGTTATAACCTTGTGGCTAGAAGTGCAAAACTAGTCAGAAATAAAGAAAAGCAGGAAAATAGTGAGAAGCTCTAATCTGCCGAGAGGTTTTTCATCCAGAAGAAAGGAATTCTGACTTCTGTTCATAGCACCACATATGAATTTTGCTTTAAGCAAAGTACTGGATAAAATATTAAAACTTTTTTCGGTAGTGTCTTTTTTAAAGTGAACTGTATAGTTGGGAAGAGAAAGAAAACAGACATGCTTTTGGGAACACACACATCCTTCTGAAGTAGAAGCAGTCACCTTCAGGCTGAGAATGATTGCTTTGAGCTTAGTTACATAAACCAAGGAGAAAGTGTTTTGCACCTATATTGCCTTTTGATCCATTTGGGGAAATGATCTCTATACCCTGAACCAGCTGATGAAAAGGAATGGGGTGCAGCAATGGTATCATTACCTGGTTCAGTGCTCATCCCATAGGTTACTGTGCTTACACACCCTCAGGTACCAGTACTTAATGCTCCACTGTGTAATCTACTACTAAATACACCTTTTTTTTTGTGAGTGGAGGTACAATGTCTACCAAAAATGCCTAAATCTTATTTTTCTTCAGAACTATGCTGAAAATCATGTTCTGAAAATCAGATAAAAACAAGAATAACTGGCTTTTAGTCTTTAGGAAGACATTATAAGGTTTATTTTCAAAACCTGCATGTGAAATTTTTTAAACATATTTTTAAGATGTGCTGCTATGTGTTTGCTGCTGTTAAATAACTTGCGTAGGAGCTGTGAGGGCACTGGGGAGCTGTGATCACTGGACATAATTCTGATTGCTCTTCTGTGTAGCGTCACTAATTTTGCTCTTAATAGTCTCCTTAGATTGTTCCTGAAAATAACACAGCTTTAGTTATGTATGTCTGGAACTCATATATAGACAGGAACTTAAGACTTGCAACAATAAACTATATTGGTTTCTTGAAGATTTTATATTATCTGTTACACTGCTGTTATAAGCACAAACTTGAGAGAAAACTTCTATATTTTATAATGATAATTTCTCTTGTCTAGTTACGTTAAAATTTTAGTATCTTAATAGGGTGGAAGTAGATTTTTTTTAGGAAAATCTTCATATTTAACAGATAGAAAGGAGAAAAATTTCTGTTCTTAGTCTATTTTTTTCTTAGTCTAGTTAAGCTAGACTAGGAAGTAGTCCTAGAATGAAGTAGCTTCATCCTAGTATATTTATATAGAGATAAACCAACTTTATTTTCATGTCAACTATTTTGAGGCTTTTGGGAAAAAGTAAACAAAACATAATGAGGTAACTGAAGGTCAATGCATGACTTTTCAAATTCTTTTTTCTTGCATAAAATGCATAAACAGAAGATCTACTTTGATCTACAGTAGTTTTTATCAGATTACAATAATAGGAAATTATGGAAGAGAAATCAGCATGTCAATAGGACATTAAAAAAAAAGATGAATTTGAGGAAGGGATTTAAATAATCCATCCTTGGTAAAAGATTAAAATCTGTTAATACACAGAGCACAAGAACTATTTTGTTGCTATCTTCAGATCATAGAATCATAGCATGGTTAAGGCTGGAAGGGACCTCTAGGAATCATCTAGTCCAAAGCCCTTGCTCCAGCAGGGACACCCAGAGCACGTGGCACAGGGTGGCATCCAGGCAGATTTGGAAGATTTCCAGAGAAGGAGACTCCACAGCCTCTCTGGGCAGCCTGTTCCAGGGCTCTGTCACCCTCACTATTAAGAAATTTTTCCTTAAGTTTCTGTGGAACTTTTGATGCTTGAGTTTGTGGCCATTTTCTGTAGTTCTATCAGTGGCCTATCAGTTCTATCAGATGACATGCAATTTAGAGTTATAACTTTGATTTGTATGCAGGAAAATTATATACTTTTATGACTTTGTTCCTGAGGTACTCTGTTGATGATCTAGTATGAAATATAAGGATGAAGGTTGACCTTACTATCTCATCTACACAGGATTGTCTGAAATACAAGAAAAGCTAATGGAAAATATCTAAAATTTGCTAGGTCTACTGGTATAGGAGACACACATAGCAACAGACAATTCTTCAGAATGAGACAATGAGTATGCCTCTGGAGAGATCTTTACTATCACAATGGTTACATACTAATATGCCATCACAAAAATAAGGAAAAATGCCATGTGGTAGGGAAAATGTACTCATGAACTGCAACAGTACTTGAAGACGCAACATAATTAATATTTCACTGATAATTGACACTCATTTCTATATTTAGTTTTAATTGTAAAAAGGTCTCTACAGAGTTTCTTTCATATCATTAGTCTGTCATCTCAGTCTTTGCCTTTGCTTTTGGTTTTCTCTGTCAGGATGATTTATCATTTTAGGTTTCTGGATTCTATTTGCACTATAGGGAACTAATACTGCCTTAGTTTAGACAGGTTTTTTTTCTTATTATCAATGATTAATTATGCATTTAAAACAAAATGAAAAACGGAGATTGCACTCGTTTCCCAGCAGATCCCCTGAGGTAGGAATATCATGATCTAGCAGCTTTGATTTATCATCCCTTATTACTGTCCAACACATCACTATTATTGCATAACATGAATATAACAACACAAAATGCAAGGCCCATCAACACTTTGGTTCTGTTTTATTGCATGCCGATTGATGTCAGAAAAGGCACAGATGTGAGAACTGGTGATATGTTCTCCTCTGCTGTTAGATAAGGTCGTTTGTACCATAGCAGTCCACAGCAAGAGAGACACCTCTTGCAGAGGAAATCTTACTAAGGACCTGAGGGTAGGATCTGCTATCATGTGAGAGCTTCAAATAACCATGTGACATATGAGAACAAAACTTTTTAAGGTTTTGTCACCTACCCAAGTGCTCACACCTTCCTAATTAAAAAACTTCCAAAAGTTACCAAGGCAATCAACAAAAAATATAACTAAAAGTGCATAATATTGCTTAAAGTATGCTGTAAAACTTAACTTGATTCTAATAAATGACTGAACTTTTTTTCCCTAAAACTGCCTAATAATATGAAAATTCAAATTTAGCAGTGAGCTGAGAAAAACATTCTGCTAAAAGGCTTTAAGAAACCTTCAAGATGAATGCTATTAGCATGAATAATCCAGGTTTGTCTCAAATGCTTATCTTTGTTCTATTTTTCTTTTTTTTTGTACTGTCATATATTTTCTTGTTTTACTTACTTAATTTACTTGAAAAATAATGTCAATTAATTTTATCTCTGGTGGCCAAAATTTAGACTGTTTCTGATTATGTCTATTTTGCAAGGAAACAAATTATTCACTGATGAGTCAGCTAGTCTAAATTAATTCATCTTGAGACATGAATTTCCCTGCAGTATGATCCCATAGGTAAAAGATAAGTAACTTATTCATTACACCATGCAAATCCTTCTGATATTTTTTCAGCTTTGTATGCTTGTCAAAATATAACAATTGGTCTTCCTGTGGTGGTTATGTTTATATAAATCTGGCTATCACATTCTTTAGAGGAAAATGAGTATCTTGAGAATTATGGCTCTGTATCTGGAAGCTGGTGCACCACTGCATCTCAGAAGAAACTGTTACTCAAAAGACTGGTTTGAGCTTCTTTATTTATGCTGTTTAGCTTGCAAATATGCTAGAATTTGAAGGAGGGGAACCATTAGTCTATTTTAAATATGTAAATGAATATTTCTTGTGCCCAAGCTATTATTCCCATCAAAGTGCCTCTGAAGACAGTTTTTATTGCAATGCAGTCCTGAGAAGGCTTCATGAAGAAACATTGAACAGAAATTATATGTGTTAACTGCTGGGCTCAGAACCAATTAAGTCAAAGCCCATAAGATCTGCAGATGTCAGGCACGGGGTGTGCATCTGGTGCACCTTCCACATTTTGAAGAACTTCCTCCAGTTTCATCAGACACAATTAATTTATAGTTTACAAGCACAGATCTCTCCAGATTCTCAAGGAGATAGCCTGCATTGGGTCCAAGGCTGCACTAGTGAGAGTGAGTATATATATATATGATCTGTATATGTAATCTCAATTTGGGGAGCAGGGAGATATTTGTACTTTGCAAGAAAGAATCATGCAGAGACACCTAGCTGTGCTATTAATAAAGACCTAAATTCAAGAAGGCAAAAATATTCCTAATTTTAACATCTTTTAAAATGACAAAGCCCAATTTGGCTAGAAGACCTCATTTACTTCTAGTAAGTATGTCATCACCATGAAGTAAATTTCAAGATGTGAGGTGTGTGTTTTTTTTTTTTTTTTTTCTGTCCTGGAATTAGATGCCTGAGCCTCTGAGCTGCTGAGCAGAAGATAATATCATAAGGAGCATACAATTGGTTTTGACTCCACTCTATATTAATTATAGCATATATCATCAAGCCAATTAAAAAAACATGGCATGGGAAAAATGAAATTTCTCTTTACATAAGTCAATGTTTTCTCAACAGTCTGCACTTTCACTTTACATCTTTAAAGGTACAGAACAAAATCCAGTAATATACAACAAAGAATGGGTCTTTCAAGAAAATGACTGACAGAGGATACACTGTGTCTAGTGGAATTCTTTTGGTCTACCAAATGCAGTGACTGTACCAAGACTGGGTATCTCAAGTTTAAGGCACTGCTGTGTCTTAAGTAGCATAGAAATCCAGAGATAAGTGAAGGACCCTGAGGGCAGTCCTTCCGGCAGCAGTGTGCAATAACTGCTTTCTAAAGAAAGGGAAAATCATATAATCTAGTCCCCTTACTAACCCAGTAACATTGACAGAGATTGTAAATTATGTATTTTTCTTTTGCTCTTACTTAACAGATTCTGTTTCTTCTCCATAAGCTAATATATTGCATAACAAGGATACATCATTCAAAATGCATTGGGTGTATTTATGTTACATTTTCCTAATTAAAAGTTTAGATTAATGAATCATACTCTCTAAAGATATATCATGAAATTCTCTTTTGTGGGAAAACACATACACATTGATCGAAGATTTTAGCAAGTGGAAGCACTTTAAATACTTAATTAAAAATATTATTTCTATTTTTTTCAGCATCTATTTACATTCTTTAGATAATTATTTTTAATCAGCAAATATTTTTAAAACATAATTGATAAAATCTATTCCCAGAAACTGAACATAAACAGAGCTGCAGAGAGGATTAAAACATTTATTTATTAACATCCAGTGTAACCCATATTAAGTTATGATCCAGTTCGGTTAAACTGCCATTGATATTGTGCTTTTGAGAAAAGCTGGTGAATGGTTCACCAAAAGAACATCTGAAAGGAAGTGCTTAAAAACATGAAAGAACCTTAAATTTTGACTGTACTATTCCGTAGAACACACACACACACACACAAAAGAAAAAAAAAAAAAAAACACTTAGTTTTTCGCATAGTTTAGAGGTTTGTGTGAATGGTAAAATGTAAACTCATGGCATTCGTGTTCTCACTAATATGATCTGTCATTCTTCGTAAAAATTAACATGCTAGTTTTCCTGACTAATCTGTTCAAGGTTCTACTAGTTACAATAATAATAAACCCTAAAACTATATGTATTTTTGTGATACTGCCCAGTTAACTTATCTATAAATGTTTCCATATCTCCATTCAGCAATTTGCTTAGAAGCCAGCAACTTATGTAGCAGTTCAGGATTCTTTTCTATTACAACAAAAAGTATTTTCAACTAACTGACGTTGTGAGAGGCATGCTTTAGCTCTAAGATGCATTTTCTGATAGGATATTGTGACTAAGCTTATAGAATTTCATATTTTTAAAGCCAGAAAACGCAGTGCATTCATTTATTACTGACATCCTGCAGTGCCACAGCAGATAAAATCTTTCACAATTTTCATTACCATTAGGATATGTTTCTTCATTTTATTATTTTCTCCAATGTTTACTGCTTTCTTTCCCAGTCCTAGAAGGTGAAACAAAAATAAAATCTGTCTCGATTTCATGCCTCTATTTTCTGTAATTGAAAGTTACTTCTTTGCAGAGAACTTTTCTTAAGGTCTCTGGTAGTCAAAAGCAAAATAAAATCCATTCCAGAAATAAAAGTGTTTTCCAAATCACTCCCATGTGTAAATTATTTATACAATTAAAAGTGGCTTTTCAGGAAAATTGTCAGAGTTGGCGCCAGTGAGGCAGCAGGCGCTGCGCTGTGACGAGCCAGCGCAGCCCGGGCCATGCGGAGCCCCGACAGCCGCAGCCCGGCATGGCACTGCACAGCTGCTGCTGCGCACCGAAAGCAGCAATGCAGTGATCACCATTGGGATATAGGCAACTTCTTTAACAAAATTACTTATTTCCAGTCACATGCAATGTACACTGCTACAAACCCTGCCTACAGACCCAGCAGGACCTGGCAGTAAAAAACAAATTCTTGAAAGCTTTGATTTTATAAAAGCAATTACTACAGTAAAGTAGACCTCATGATTGTCTATTGAATTTTCTTTGTCTGATGGAAAAAAAAAAAAAAAAAAAAAAGGAAGCTTGTCAAGGAAACTGTCTCCTTCCTTGGAAAAATGATTGATATGTCAGAAAAAAAAGTCCAAGCAAGTTGAAAACTAATGAAAATAAAAGTTGGTTTTGAGAAAAAGTACTTTTAAAGTGAAACAGTTGAGGAAGAAAAGCAGCATAAAGATGTGGCTAGATCTTATGTGAAGAAAAAGTTATTTTACAAGACTTTTACACAAAACTCAACAGCATATTATAAATTTTTTTTTAGTTAAATCCATTATACCTGAACTATAAGCAAATTCTCTTTCACTTTTAAAGTGCATACATTGTTTTACTATTAAAATCAATGAGATACTGTCTGTATTTTCCATAAATAATGTGTAAGAGCTGGATTTCCATCCATTAATTTAATTTCCAGTTCTGATTTTTCTTTTCCACTTAAAAACGATCCCTCTCCAAATTTAATTAACTATTACGCTATTGTTCTGCAATAAAGACTTATAAAAAGTATTCCTTAAGGTTTATGAATTAATTTTTATGTAGTCTATAGCACAGAAGACTTCAGTTATTACTTTTTATTAACAACACATCAACACAGAACTAGATTGTCTAATTCTGGAAATCATTGCAATAGAAGAGTCAAATATTAACCTTCAGAAAGACAAACAGCTTAATAGAAGACTTAAATCTATTGTTTTAACATATAATAACTAAAAAGCACCTTAAAGATATTCATACATGCAATAATTTCTATAAAAAATTTATAGGTCAGGTTTTTACATTTCCTCTATGTGATGGACTGATCTACTGGAACTCTTCAGGCAACAAGAAAGATTAGAAATCTTAGCTTGAAACAATGAGCATAAGTGAAACAAGAAACAGAAACACTGTGCCTGTTTTAGGTTCATATTAGATCCAAAGCTTATTAGATCCATGGCTAACATCTAACATGAATGTTCAAAGCAAAGAAGAGTCACATTCACAGTTGTTCGCTGTCTGAGATGTTTGCCAGATACTATCTTCTAAATTTTGAACTGTAGCAGTGAACTGGCAAAAAAAATAAAATAAATAAATCATGAATTAATCATTGAGCTTTGAGTCTATTTGATGGCAACTACAGAACTTTGTAGAGAACGCAAGATACCTGGTAGACTCCTGAGATACTCAAAACAGCTGGAAAGTTTTCTAAAGGTAAAATTAAGTAAAAAAAACACATATTTCTGGCTGTAGGAAGGATGATGTTTTCAGTAGTTTTGCTGACTAGGCAAGAGAGAAGCATATTTGGCTGGGTACTATGCTTAAAGTAAAAGAGAGATTATATGGACATCAGTGTGATGATTAATTCTTGTAGTATACTGGATCAGCTAAAGGCTTGTACTCCTGACATTTCTGATTTGTATACAAGAAAAATAGATTTTTACCCCCTCTGTATTAGTTTCTGCATCAATAAAAAATATAGCATAATTCTATCAGGTAAGCAGTGTTAAAAATTATTTGAAGAGATGTTAAACCATTTGACACAGTCTTTGATGTACTTTAATGTGCAACAACTATTCCTGCAGATGTGAGTCACATAAGGCATTATAAGGTCCTGTAATATTGCATTTTCACAGCAGATCAGTATAAAGTTTCTCTGCAGCAGGTAGTGGTGCAGTTATGATGCGGGTGGGGCAGTTGTAGTGTTTAACGGTCTCTAAATTCCCATGCTAAATGTGTTTGCAAACTGGCCCCTGCAATACATCATCAGACAGGTTGCTGACTCAGACAATGATTTTTTTTTTAATTTGTTATCTGTGTGTCCATACCTAATCCACTTTACTAAGCCTCTCCATTTATTTTTAAAACAGTATTGTCACTATTTTCAATACCTCCAGAATTAAAATATCTTAATTAATTAAAACTCAATAGGTTAAAATGTCATATTGCTCTAGAAATTTGTTAAGTGGAGAGTTGATTATCATCATATAGTTCATGCCAGTGTAGGTGGTCTGTCTTTCTTGATGTGAATATTTATTTGTTCTGCAAAACGTATTTCTTGTTCTGATAACATTGCACATTTAAATTATTTATATATACCTACTATATTTCAGTCATTAAGTATAATGCTACGTCACCAAGAAAACAGTATAGACTGATGTGGTATGCATGTCTTTTTGAAAGAATTTGTGGGGTTGTTTTTCCTATGAATACACCTTTCTAAATTATGAAAATGTTACATTAGTTATAATACATCTGGTCTTGGATGTGTTAAGTAGTTTGATATATTTAAATCAAAATATAAATGTGATGTATTACAAAACTTATCTACATTTATTCATGAATTATGGGTATATGCTGCTAAAATTTGTGAATACATTCAGTAACTCATCTTTTTTATATGATGTTTCATCTTTAAACATATTTACTTTGTTATTATTTTTTCCTCAAGTACCATCTGATTGTCTTGAAAAAAGCTACCAAAGAAACCTATCAATCTCTTGTCAATTCAGAATTAATTTTGAAAGCAGTATGTAAGGCGACCAGAGATATTATTCTGGCATTCCTCTCATCTTTGAAAGTTGTTTGAAGAACTGTATTAAACGATCTGCCATCAGTTATGGATCAAATTCAAGAAAATTTCTCACTATTACTATTAAAACACCACTAATTTTATTCATCCATTTTCTTCTTCAGTGATATTTTGTATCTAATAAAATAATTTCTTGTTTTCAGATTTACCTTTTCCTTCTAATCCTATCAATGTTCTGATAACAATATCTGCATAAAATCAATAAACTTACAAGACAGATAAAACAGAAATTTCAAAATACCATATTCCAAGAAGTAAATACATCTTTTTGTTAAAACATATATATTTCATAGCAGAGCTAGGATCTTAATTCTTTAAATAGAATATTTGGTAGGGTAATTTAGAACTTCTGAAAATGTAGATAGAAAAAGATAGACTTTTCAGATCATGTCAGGCTCCTAAAATCCCTAATCTATGATTAAGCCTACAGAATTAGAATTGAAAGAAATGTCTATTGGCTGCTTAAATTTCAGGGCCTTGTCCAACTGAGTTCTAAAAATCTCCAACAATGGAGATTCCATAACCTCTCTACAAAATCTGTTTCGGTTAATTAAACTAATTTCTTCTTTTCATGAGATCCAGTGTGAATTTCCCCTTTGGCAACTCGTACCCACTTTTTTGCGCTTTGGTTTCTACCGCTTAGAAGTCTGTGTCTTCTCTATTTTCCTACTCAGGCTGTGGAAACCACATTTCTCTTGCTATTCTTTAGGTTAAAACACACCCAGTTCTGTCAACCTCTTGTACAACATGTGTTCCAGCCCCCTGACCATCTTAGTGCTCCTCTGATAGTCCCCATCATCTGTTGTTACCTTTATTTCTTTTTTTTGAGGGTTCCAAAGCTGAACACTTTGTGCCAAGTGTGTAGAGTCCCAGCCACAATCTGCTGGCTACATTCAGCCTTTATTAAAGTTTATAAATGCAGTTGGCCTTTGAGCTTGACAGTCCAGCCATTTTTTTCATATTTCACTTATTGAAAAAGAAAAAGAATAAAGAAGTCCTCCTATCCAGTCACTATCTCCCTATTTGGTTGCCACAGTGATATGTGATGATTTCAAGCTTTTACTAAAGAGTCAACAAATCTACTGTTATCCCCTCCTTCCCTAAGTCAAACATCTCATCATAGAAACCAGTCAGACAATCAAACACAATTTGCCCAATCATATTTTTGTCCTTACTGTGCCTGGACAGGGCTTCTAGGAAAGAAGACAACTGAAGTAAGAAGGGCTTTGAAACAAAGGAAAGCAACTGATCTTTCTTCTTCTTCCTTTTATGAAGATGGGAATAAGATTTGTATCTCCAGACATTGGGAACCTCCCTCTGTCACCATCAGATTTCATGCAAAGATTATAGAAAGTGACATCAAAATTATACCAGCTATATCCTTCAGCAGTCCTGCGCATTTGGGAATGTCCTGCATAATGTGCATAACTGTGTGTTTTGTAGGTACTTAGATTTAAGAAGAATTTACTAACTATACTGTGACTTTTTTTTTTCCTGGTTATCCCTAGAATAAGAAGGAGCAGCTTCTTCTGTTCCACTGTAAATTTGGCATCTTTCAGAAAGTTCCTCACTCAGGAAAGAATGGATGCTGCAGTATGCTAATAATTGTGTCACTTCTAGTCTTTTGAGGGTAAAATCTTATGGAAATAGGTGAAAACCTCATGAGATTTCACTGCTATTAACCTCAAACCCTACTTCTATCAAAAAACTTAAATTTTAGGTTCAACTCTAAATATGACGTGTCTTATCACCACAAACCTCCACTTTAGCACATAATAATTTGTCCACTTGTTTTTGAGCAGATTGTATCTCTTATTGTCAGTCATATTTATTTGGAACATTTGACTTTATTAGTCACATCCTACTCTTCCAATCTCTTTATGATGTAGGTGCAATTAATTATCAATATTTTGTTCAAACCGGTAATACAGGATATTTTTAATACACATTAATTTTATTTTTAATTAATCTAGAATGAGGTAATCTTTCCAAGGTCAAAAAAAAAAAGGGAGAAAAAAGAAAACTATAAGTTATAATCATTGTAACACAGCAAATGCAGTGTTACAGTAATCAGGTATTAATAATAATCGTGGTATACTATAGATGCATATATCATGATGCAATGTTGCAGTTTTAGAGCTTATCCTTTTTTCAGCAACACTGAAGTATACTGGCAGCGCCTGGATATATTGCAGAAATGTAATTTCTTGGTTATTCCAGTGTGATGGTAGAAGATACAGATTGGTTCAGCAATATCCTCCTGGCTTTCTCACTTTCCTCAAACAACCATGACCCAGAATCATCCCAGAGGTGACATTAACTGTCTTGAAAGAGAAGATGCACTTTTTACTCCACTCAAGCTACTTTACTCCTGCAAAAAGGTACACTGTTAAAATGACCTTTTTTTACCCCTCTGGTTCTTGTAGATAGTGAAAAGGATTATTGCCATTCTGGGCTGTGTATTTCTGTATATGTACTGGGACAGGGGCAGGAAAAGGCAGGAGAGAAGCATCTGAGTCCTTCCAAGGCAAGCAAGGGTTCTGTTTCTTATTCCAAATGTTATTTTTCTTTTCATACAGTCCAGCTATAATATGAAATGGTTACACATTTAGCTGGAGCTACATTGAAGTCTAGGCATTAGCCAGGTGAAATGTTTACTCTCTGCAAAAAGTTAAGCACTTTCTTGTCTGATGCTCTTATGATTTAATGTGGATGAGAAGCTATACTGCAGGTCAGTAAAGGATAACCAGAGATGACTATTTTCCCCTTTGCTGTTGTTTTCCCTTTTGACTCTTGTCCAGCCTGTGGAAAAGGTCTCTTGATTCACCTCTCAAACTAAAAAAATCTTATTTCATGTGACTTCACTGTTTGATTACTATGCAAGAGAAAGAGAAAGCGACTGAAGTACAATACCGGTCTTCATGGGAGAATCAGACAGACCATATCCTACGGGAACGATGGCATTTATCATTTCCTATCGATTCTCTCAAAATAATCGGGAAAAATCTGTCAGTATTTATTCCTTCTTTCTATTCATTTTCCAGTGGACATAAGTTAGATCTGCTGCTGCCCCCTACATTCCCTTTGTACTCTTAAAATTTCCTTCACTATTTAACTCCAAAATAAGCACATTGTAATAATCAAAGTTTTTCTTAACTAAAAAGTATGTTTGGGGACTAGAGAGCTATCTAGATCGAAACTCCTAGGAAGACTTAAGTATAAACTATTGAGCTGGAAGTACTTTTGCAAGAAAGTCTTAATATGGAGTGGTATGGCCCTTATGTGCAGCTGCCAGAACAAAATATAATCTACATGGTAACACCATTTCCTTTTCAGATTTTTTTTTTATTCCCTCTGTTATATCCATATAAGTATGTAGAGTTCAGCAGAGTTCTCTTCCACTAACTAAGGTAGAATTTATCTTTCTAAAATTGTCTCTGATAACTGATGTATATATAGAGATAGAGTTTATTTTCAGTATTTTATTTATTATTGGTTGGATTGCATTTTCCATAATTTAAATCATATCTGATTCTATATAATTAACATACAATATTAGAGAAGTGAGACATTTTAAAACACATAATCAGTCATTATTTATGTAGCAGTGTATTACAGCACTGAGTTCTCAAAATTCAACTAGCTAAAAAAACCAGAAGCTATCTTTGCAACAGAGAGAGTCTATATAGGAAACAGAAAAGCAGCACGGATATCTTTAGCGGTTGGTGATTTTTCTCATTGTAAAATGGACCTGATTTTAAAGTCTTATGTACATAAAACCCTGTCATAATGAGTCTTCTAATGAATCATAGAGTTTTGCTTAACAGCAAAATCCAAGAACTTTACCAGTCATCAGAGCACACATGAACTGATATATGTTCCTGAAAAAAACATTTCAGAAAACACAAAGTAAATTAGTTCAGAACATCAAAGACCAAATAATTTCATTGCAAACCTGCAAACCAGACAATGAATGTAGAAGTAAAAAAAAAAAAAAAAAAAGGAAAAAAAAACAATTCAAATTGTTTGTGTTATTTGTTCATGTAGCTGGACAATAAATTATTTAAGACCAGTTTGAAATAAAATTCCCATACAGCTACCAGGTACACATAATGCTCCCAAATCTGGTATATCTACACTACCTTCTACAAATATATCATAAAGTATTTAAGGCTGAGACTTGGTGCAATAATAGTAAAATGGGATTGTTAAAATATCTGCAACTATGTGGGAACTGATAAGTAGAAATTTATACTCAAGAATGTAATGAGTGTTGACACCTATTTGTGACATGACTGTATCATAGATTGCCTGCAGCATGATAGCATCACAATTTCTAGCAGGCAAGGGTGTATTTGCTGAAGGTGACAATGTCATTTAAACAGTTGATACCTTTCAAATAGTTTAAGCTAGATGCTTTATACAGTTCCTGCTTTTTCAAAATAAAAATACACAATTTAAAATTCTGGATAAAGAAATAATTCCTTTGGGATTATTCAGTCCCTATGCATTTCCAGCAGAACACGAGGTCAGTTGTAGAGGAATTTGATCTGTAGTGGCAAAGATTCACAATCAAATGTTGTTGTAAAACTGCGTATAATAATTTTATGCCCTGAATATCTATTTCATCTATACCCCTTATATATTGAAATAAAAACTGCTTTTAAAAAGAACTTTTCATTTGCAAAGGATGTAACATAATTCTATCTTCTTATACAACAAAATAAAATGTAGAATTGTTATCCTGTTCCTATAAAAAAAAATATTTGTTGAGAGCTATCATTGAGGAAGTTTGAGTATGAATTAAAAATAATACACTTTCAAAAGTTATTTTTATCTATACAAGAAATTATATGCAGGAGTGCATAAATTTGCTCTTCCATTTTGCAGTATTTTTAAGATTAAAGTTCACCAGTTGCCATATGTCCAGATATTATCTCTTGACAGAACTTCTTGCATGATTCAGAGCAGCATCTTTTGTTCCCATGTGGATGAGCACAGGTGGTTGAGGGCCAGAACTCCTTCCACACCTTCTGAGAACTGAGTCTCAGTACGTAACAAGCCACAAGAGTCAGGTGAGTGGATAGGTGCAGAAAGGAGTCTCCAACCCCTAATATACCCTGCTTTCCCTTGGCCCTAATGGTCCAGGTCTCTTGGTCCAGGTCCATCTGGCGTTGATGTGTCCTTGATGGAGTTTGTTTCTCTTAATCATAGGGCGCTGTTTCTGTTCTATCGATGAACGTAAGCAGGCAGGGAAGGAGCCTCTGTTCTATTGCCAGAAGTCACAAATTTCTAGTCTTCACCATCCTGGGAGACTCCATTGTGTTCACACGTGAGCAGAAAATTTAGAAAGCTGAGATGGGGGGGGAATGTTCTCACTGCTGAGGTCTCAGATAAGAAAATCCTATTTCGCAGTTTTTGGATAGAAATAATATCTATCTTAGCTTTTAAAGGAAAAGAATTTATCCACATATCTTTTGGGAAAAGTGCAATGTGGCAAATCCAAGATGGGTTGACATTTTAAGAGATATTGTTTTCTTGACTTTTCTGATTGCTTCTCCAAAATGTAGGTTGACTTTTGCACATCTATCCCTAACTCTTATCTTTCTTTGGGCACATTCGGCTGTAGAAAACAGAAGTTTAAGAGTTAGGCACTATAAGATAAAGAGTTATGACACAAGGTCTTTCTTATCTGACCATATGTACATCACTAGTCAGTGGATTTCTCTTTTTCTCTTTCTTAAACCTACTTCATTTTCACAATCTTCCCTGCTTTCATTCAGTCTGCTTCTGCCTCACAACTAAATTTCTCCCTCTGTTTTTTTCCTGCTTCTCTCTCACATTGGTTAGAGACCCTACTTATAAATTATGAACTCCCGAAAGCTTTTTCTTTCTTCCACAGATTAAGTCTTCCTGTCCATGTGATAAATGCCTGAACCTTCATGCCCTCAACAGAGATATCCTTGAAATTCAAAGTAGTTACATGCTATTTAGGTACTGCATTGAATTCCAATATAGTCAATCCATTTTTCATTTGAGTGTGAGAAGTATAACTCCTAACGACTTCAGTTCTATTCTTAGAATTCCTTTCCCAACTTGGCTTTGATGATTTTCCTGACAGCATTTAAAATGGGGAAGCAATTAGCAAAACTCCTGCTCTAGAAGCACCTACTAAATAGTATTTATTTATTCTTTTTCTGTGTTGCCCACAATGTCAGAGAGACTTTCACACTGGCAAAAGTACAAAATAGAGCATAACTTAAGGTGTAAGGTAATAGATAAATGGGAAAATGGAGACCTCGTTGAATCAAGCCATTTGAGTGCAAGATTATCAATCTACGCATTTCATAAATTAGAACTAATAAAATGAAGACATAGACTTGAAAGCGGGTATGTTTTACTAGATGTAGGAAATAATTTGAAAACAGGGCAGCACGTCTTCTTTTTTAATTATACTTTATGTAGACATAATCACTGAATAGAGTGCAAACTATAAAAGTGACAATATTAGCACAAAATGAGGCAATGGGGCAAAAAAAGAGTGTAAGTGCATATTGAAAATTGTTGAAGCAAGGGGGGAATATTAAGAAAAAAGAGACATAAAGGTTACTTTGTGCAGCAATGTAAAAAATGATAGTTTTAGGAACTACTATCAGAATATTATTAATATAATCTCCAATGTTCATGTTTGTTTAATTAGCTTATCTAGAGTCCACAATGGTCAAGGTGATCTTCCCCCTCTACTCAGCCCTGACGAGGCCATACCTGGAAGGCTGTGTGCACTTCTGGACACCCTCTACAAGAGGGACATAGATCTACTAGAGAGAGTCTAGCAAAGGGCAAAGGTTCAGCGAACTGAGATTGTTCAAACAGCGGGGCAGAAGGCTGAGGGAGGATCTTATCAATATGTATAAATATATGAAGGGGGGATGTCAAGAGGACAGGGAAAGGACACTTCTCAGTGGTGTCCAGCAACAGGGAACTGAAACACAGGCAGTTCTGTCTGAACATAAGGAAAACTTTATTGTGAGAACTGAGCACTGACACAAATTGCTCAGAGAGGCTGTGGAATATCCATCCTTGGAGATATTCTAAAGCCATCTGGACACAATTCATCTCTAGATGACCCTGCTTAAGCAGGGAGGTTGAACTAGATGATCTCCAGAGGTCCCTTCCAGTTTCAACTGTTCTATATTTCTTTGATACTTATTATTAAAAAGTATGTCTATTTTAAAATAATCCAATATCTCTCTCACAGTATAAGTGCTGTGACCAAAGCACTTACACTAGAGCACCAAAGGTTCTCTAACCTTTATTGGTTCTCTGTAGGGCCAACCATTAACTTTTTTCTCAGTTTCTGTAATGACCTGAATTTTACACAGTTTACAGGCCTAGAGTTCTTTCCAGGTCAGCAGGACCCAGAACAATAAATAGGCTGAGATTTATGGAAGAAATTGTAGCCTCAGAGAATTCCTGAGTATGGGAGTGTGTATTTTCCCACATGTTACCAGGGTACATTTAGCACCTCATCAGTATGTTTCCCCGGCTTTTCAGATCCAAGCTGCCTAGGCCTGTTTCAGATTCAGTATCACACGGTGAGCAAGTGTAGACTTTATTCATTGACAATACTGTCAAATTTAATAACATAGACTATGTCACTCCAATTACTACAATGAATTCCGCGTGGAAAAAAATAAAATAAAAACAGTGTCATATAATCTTCATTCCGCACAGAATGGTTTCTAGATGGAAAAATGAAGTAACAACTTTCATTTATGGCCTTATTCTTGAAGGTAACCTGGTATTGATACCTACAGTTATATTTGTCTGACATTTTTCCATTATAAAACCATGTTTTCAATCGCTTATAATTTTGCTAAACTTCAAGCATGTGGGCTGCCTTAGGCTATTTATTTATTTATTTATTTATTTATTTATCATGCTGTAAACTCTTACTAAAACAGGCTTCATTCTGTACTTAGCATGTAGCCACTTTAAAGCTTATCCAGAAGCATGTTGTAAGGGGAGATGTTCTCAGGTAATCTGAGACTTCTGTGTAATTTGCACAACCACTGTGAATTGACGATAGCAAAGAAGTGTAACAGCGATGAGTAATCTGATGTGAATGTACAGGGATATCAAAAGTGAGTTGATATCAGGTGATATTAGACTTGCAGGATTCCCTATACCTCTTTCTTCATTAAATGCAAACAGAATAAAATCCAGAGCATCATTTTTATTGGAGGAAGTGGATCTTAAGTTATTTTTGTGTTTCGCTTTGTCATCCTGGATATTAATTAATTTTATTTTATATTTGCTCATTCAGATTATTGCACAGTTTGGATGAGTTGTATTACTAATAGAAGATGTTTTAGACCTTTTAGAAGCTTTGTGCTTCTGTACATTTTAAGTTACTCTATATGCAGTTGTTTATGTTGCGTCATAAACTTTAATGGGACTAAACCCTTTCCTCTTTATTCTTTTTGTTAGGACACACACACTCCTTTTTTTCTTATTTTGCTACACCTGTGGAGTTGTAGTGGGTGTCTTTAGAACTGCAAAATATCACGTTCTAAGCTGTTATGTTAAGGCATTATTGACTCATTTTTAACTCATTTCTTATTTTCTGCAAAAAAATCTTGCCAAAAACTTATTTTATACAAAATTTTAAATTAGAAAACAAGAAGAAATATAAGAAATCAAAATCAGTTCGATTTTTTTGACATTAATCCAGAAATTTGGCTTTCTTGTGAACCAGATCATTTTTATTATCAGTAGGTAGTTAATTCTCACAGATTTTTTACTTGTAGTCTTTCTGCTGTGGAAATGCATCTTCATCTAATGTGGTGGGCAGCAGTGTATAATTCCAAATAAAAATTGGTTTTACAGATATGTAACTATTATGGTTCCATACCTAAAAACATAATTTCTTTTGCATGTATTTTTATTCTCCTGCCCATGTTAGAAAAGGGTATGTTGGTAGGATTGTATCACCCACACTGCTGTTCTGCATTCTACTGAAAAAGGCATGAAATGGAATGCTCTGTTCTGTCATTGATTTGTTGTCAGTATAATCTGCTTTATTCAAGTCACAGTCCAACTCTTTCTCCACAACCGCGTTATTTCACAATATCTCTTCCCCAAAGCCGACCATGCATTATGAGCAAGTCAGATGTGTTCATTCGACTTTGATTTTTATACCTCTTTTAAATCAATACCTCAGTGATTGATCTTCTGGAATTTAAGAGTCACTGAACTGTGTAACTGTAATGGCAAAGAGGGTAGGTGGAGGGTTTTCAGTCTTGATTGAAATAAACACCAGGTGAACACCAGATGCTATATTGTGGGTTTAATGATTCACAGAAAAAAATTAAATGTCTTGCGGTAGAGTTTGTTACCATACCTACTTCTCTTTATTTAAATAATAAATCAGGCTATTCTCTCTTCTCAGTCAGTCTAGGAAGTAGGAAGCAACAGAACATATAAACACTTATTTAGATTGTCTCTTTACAGTAAATTAATTTCAGTTAAAAATGTAGCAGTCTTTTTCTTAAGCCATTTTCTTTAATTGTTTACTTCTGTATTACAGCCACTACTACCTAAACATGTAGTGATTGCTACAGCAGAACAAATGCATGCTCCAACAGTCAATATCCTGATGATGGCAAAAGTTAGTACCAGATACAGCAGAGAAAGATGAAAATTTCCAGCTGAGAAATGCAGAAATATGTCAGGTGTAGGAAATTCTTAACTTTGAAAATTATTAGTTTACACTTTGTCTTAATATTCTGTGTAAATTTCATGAGTAGATGCAGATTCCATTTTAGTCCTATAGGATGTATCACTTAGCTCATTGACACGCCTACCAGAATTTTTCTCCCTGCCCACTCGGAAAAGGTCATTGTATGTCTAATTGTTTTGATATTGTATCTACTTGGAGAGAGGTAAAAGCACCGGCTGGAATTTCATCTTCTCTTTGTTTTGTCTACACCCACTGCAGCTTGTCTTTATCTTTTCTGAAGGGAAATACATTACCTAGACTACTTTAAATGATCTTCTTTTACTCTCTTCTCAAGGAGGAAATTTTTTCTGTCTCTAATATTATAATTGTAGTAAAAGTGTACTTAAAAGTATGTACATATATTCTGTTTCTGATACACCTACTCAAGATGAAATTATAAAGTTGCATTAAATAAGTGAATTACAATATATCAGGGCTCCATATTAGATATGTACTTTTCAATACTTGAGCATTATTATTTCTTAATATTTTAGTAGTTTTATTATCTTTTTCTTAGTTTAGCCTCTACTCCAAGTGTTTAGAGTGATATTCACTTCATATAGTTTTAGACCTCAGAAGTTGAGGTGCCTTGGCTTAGCATCTGTTTCTTTAATATTCTGTTGAGATAATTAAAAGGTTTTAGAATTAGATTCTCTTTGCCCTAGTATAAAAGGAAATAATTGCCGATAAATATATCTGTCATAAACCAGCAACCCTTATGGATATGCTTAAATTTAAGTGTGTAAGCTACTCCAGTAATTTCAGTTACATCTCTGCTTAATTGAAACAGAGAAAAGGAAACCTCGTGGTTGCTGATATTATTATGAAATTATTATAATAATCAAATTTGTACTAATAAGACTGATTACTTATTCATGAAGAATGAAAAAGCAGTTTTCAAAATAATTAAATTAGTCTAAAAGAAAATCTCAGATTAACAAAATTTGTTTAGGTATGGAATAACACACTTTTGTGTTATGCATCATAGAGTATTCTTTTACAGTAAACTCTAAGCAGAATAAAAGACAAAGTACAATAGTTAGAGTACAATGTTGTTTCAGGTTACTTCAATTATTTTCTAGCAGGTCACACTTTGTTTCAGATATGAGATACATGTGTGTTGCACACATGCATGCAACACTTCAGTGAGACAAAAAAAAAAAAAAGAAAAAGTTGTGTCCCTCACTGAGAGGGCTGGAAGAGCACTGAAAGGATCAAAGCACATTCACATCTTGCCTTTATTAGAAAAGTCCAACTGTTTGACACTATACAGAAAGTTACACAGTTTCTTGCCTTTTAACGTCTACATACTGGCTGATTTGATTTGCTATCTAAGCTACTCTTATGGTAGATCACCACGTTCTGATGGCCTCCTCTTGAAACAGCGTCTGGGTAAACTGGGAATCTGATTGCTGTGTATACTGCCTCTAAAGATTGTAGTATAGCTCATTGCTCAGAAAACAGTAATTATTTTCCAGTAAAGGAGAAATGTCTTGATAAAGTTCTGAGACCTGAAATTCACATCTAATTCTAAGACACTAAGAAAAGACACAACATCAAGCAGTCTTCACTACTATGCTCTTCTATGTAACTACAATAAGCTAATCAATCAGATTACAAATCTTCTGTTATTTTAAACCTTTTTTTTTTTCTGTAGTTCTACTTAGTAAGCAGAAAACTTTCACAACAATTTAGAGAACTTTCCATAAAAAGTCTAAAGGTTGTTTTGAAGCAAAATGACAATAACAGTAAATTGAAATATGAATTTAAACTTTCTCATACCACCAATAAATGAGTTAAGAACTGCAAAAAGAACTTGCATATCTGTAATAAAGTGCTTTTGGTTGTGTGTTTTCTATTTGTTTTGTTAAAAATAATATAATGAAATATTGTATTTATATAGATGAAAATAGAAATATTAGTAAGGAAATTTCAAACACCCAAAGGATATTTATAGAAAGAATGTAAATATAAACCAGAAAGTATTAGACATTTGCTTCCCATTTTTGTGTTTGAAAACATTTCCATAAAAACCTTTCTGGTAATATTTTTTCCATTAAATGCTTTTTTATTTTCCGCAAAGAATTGTATTAGTTATTTTTTTTAAGCATTCTATTTCAAAATTCATATGCTGGTGTTTTTGTACAATGTGATTTATAAACCTTGGAAGAAAACAAAACCAGACTCAGCTGAAGACCTTGTTAACAGGTATCCCACAGTTCCTATTTAGTCCATTTAATAGCTCTACTGCAGGAATAATTTGTTCATTACCAGGTGTTGGCAAAACATGCTATATCTGATAATGTGATGAATATTGCATTTTAAAGCCTTGATACATCATTGTGTTTTCCCACTGCCATCTGGATGTCTTGCCTCTATGAAAATTGTTGATAGAAATCCATTTTAAAAGTTTTTAAACTTACCATATTTATTTGGCTATATCACGGTGAAATGCTCTGTGAAGCAGAGGTTCTTTATAATTCAAAAGTGTCTTCTATGCATCTGGCATTACATCTACATAACTTCAGCTAGTTATTTTACATTAAAATTTGGCAATGCAAGTCATTTGATGTAATTGTAGATTTTGACAAAATTTTCAAGTGCTTTTAAGCATTTAAGCATAGAAGCATTTAAGTGTTTTTAATGTATTTTAATAATCCCTGCATAAATATGGGAAGTTGTACACAAGCTCCTTTACACAATTCTCCTACTACAATATTTTCTAATCTAGAAAATCTGGTAGCCTGTTCATTGCGCTTTTCGTAACTGAGATTTCTGTATATAACCAACGAGATAATAGCTGGATATATGAGTAAACGGCTTTTAGAAAATGAGATCACAATTTCATTCAAACCATAAGTAGATTCTGAACTCCTGCTTTTACTGGTGAAAAGAAATTCATTAGATCACTACATCAGCTGACAGACACAGTGAAGACGCTTGAACTGCAGAGAAATAAATTCTGCTTTCTTCTGGAAATATAGTATTGCTCTCATCACTTACCTGAGGCAGCCAGCCAGCACGTAGGGATTTTACTAAGATGGATAAACACATTCCAAGTAAACATTGCAGCTCTATTTGCAGAAACCGTTACTGTTTACTCAATATAATTTAGAAATACTGAGACTGACTATACCAGCACTCCCTAACATTTCAGATACTCCAGATTTCAAGTGTTCACCATGTAAGTCATGACAGAAGACAACAATGTGGTTTACACACTGGAGGAATGCAAAAGTGCACATAGTTTTGTAGTTAGGTTATTTGTAAGAAACAGGGGACACTGCAGTTCACATTTAAGCAAATGAACATTTAATAGCATTTCATGATATATGATCTGGAGCAAGGCAAAGTGGTTCACAGTCTTTTTTTTTAGATGACTAAGGTGTTTTGAAAGCTTGAATTTTCTTTCAGGAATGCATAAATGTCTTATTAGCAAAAGATCTACTTTAAAACGGGCACATATGAACTCTTACCAGGTTTATACCCCAACTCTTAACAGGGTTTAGCTATATACAACTCATAAATTGCAGAGGTAACTGCATTTTCTCTGGAAAAAAACTGAAAGTCTTTTCTTCAGAACTACCCCTGTCTTTGTGGGAAGCTTACATAAGGCAGGTGGGACACTCAGCTATGTCTGCACAGGGGTTACAGCTCTTTTCCGTGAGGTGGGCTTGAGCTTTATGAGCCTTAAAGGGGATTTGAACCAAGATCTCTCTGGGAGAGTAGTCTAATTAGGCTATTATATGAAAGATATGAATCATCAACAGTAATTGTGCTTGAAAAATGTGAACTCGTCATGTGTAACAACAACCAAATGTAGGCACCTAAATAAGCCAGGAGGAGGTTTCAGGATGTTAATCACTCTACACATCTGTGATCCTGGTGCAGTATATCAGTGTATTAACCAGTTTGTCCTTTCAGAAACTGGCTATTGTCAACAGTATATCATGATGCTAAATACTTCCTACGCATTCTACTCCTTCCTTCTATGAATAGAAGAGCTTGTTTTGGGGGTTTTTTTGTTTGTTTGTTTGTTTTTATGGCTGTATGTGTCATTTTTCCAGTAGGTACTTAAGAGTTAGTTCTGTCAATATCTCTTTGACACTTTAACACTCACCCCAAAGAGCTTTGGAAGGCTTTGGATGGCTTTGAGGTATTTATTTTCAGCTTTTATGTGTTTCCTTTGAACAAAAGACATATAAAAAGGATGACTATTAGCACTCACTCTTTATAGTTATATAGCTTTACCTGACTGCATAAAATGACAGAATAATTAATAAGATATGTTATATTGGTAATGGCTACAAGGAACAAAACAATCCTAGCAAAATTCTATAATCATAATGTTAAGAATATATGTTTAAGAATAATGAATGTCGAATCAGGATACAAATGTTCTACTTTGCAGGGCTCATGACTAGCTGAAGGGAGATGTGTACGCTCAGCAATTCTGAAACGTCACTTGTGAATAAAGGCATCCATCAAAACTTTAAAACAGGTTTTAAGAGTATTTAGGGGCCTACAGAAACAGATCAATAAATAACGCTTCAAGCAAAAATCTGAAACAAGTTTGATGAATTATTCCAATTTAAATAAAAATAAATGCATTTAAGATTTTTAGTATGCTGTTTTTCATGTTTTATCTCTATCACTCACATCAAATGCTGTTTGCCTTTTCCTACTTTGTACCTAAAAGGTATGATTTTCTTTTTCATAAATGCATATTTATAAATAAGCTATATAAAATCATCTTCTTAGCCAAGATCTCCAGACAATGTCTTTTATGTAAGCATTTCTTCAGAAGTCAAGTTTGTTACAGAAACAGACATTATCCAAATGTCTCTGTGAGGGGAAGTGACATCAGTATGTTAAATTCAAATACTCCTTGAAGACTGAAAGAAAGAGAAATACTATTGATGGCACGAAAGTGCCATCTATGAAATACTAAAAAATACTGACTTTTCTTATCTGAGGGTAAATTCAGGTGAAGAAAGAACATCCTTTATTAGTTCTGTCTCCTCTTTAGTATTATAATTGAGATCACAATGTCCTATGCTACAAGAATTAGTTGATGTTCTTGCAGTTTAATTGGGCAGTGAAGCAGCTGAATAGAGAATAGAATAATGTAATAAATTCAATACAGTGCAGATGGAAATGTTAGGTATATTAATTCCCAATCTGTAAATGAAGCTGGCTGTTCTGCTTCTATATTCCTTTGATATCCTCAGAACTATACTGTGGGAGATCTGTTTTAAGCCAGGTCTCCTGTGATACAAGACTGGTTAGGGTGAAATATATTTGAGAAAGCACTCATAAAATCTTATTTCAGACACTCTTAAAACAGAAACATGTAATCTACTCATTTCCTGCTATTCTTCTAGACTTCCCTATTCATTTGACTGACCTCTTGGCTTCTCAGCAACTGCAAGTCAGCTGAGAAAGATTTTCTTTTTCTCATCCTCTATTGCAATATTGGTAACTTTCCTCCAAGCCAGTTGCCCTGCAACATCACTGAGAGCAGCATTATCTTAACATTCCTACTAAGATTCTACTAACAAGTACCCCTGCCAAATCTAAATCTCTAACATCTAAAATCACCCTGGGTAATTCCTTAAATTAAACCTGCATTTACTTTAAGATTTGTTTAATTTGGAAAATCTCAAGAGTAGGTGGTCTTGTAGATCCCTTAACATAAATGCTATCACTTTCAAATTAAATAATCTGAATAAGATATAACCATTATTATTGTGTACCTGGCTAGTTATTTACACTATTCATACCATTTAACTTAATCCTACTTATCATTCCTCCTCTGTACTTTAGTGTAAGTAATTTCACGAGTGGAGCCTTCAGTTGACTCTTCAGGTCCTTCAGAAACAAAGGCAAAACTACAAGTCTGATTTTGATATATGATTTATATCATGATCTTCTTCTGACACAAGAATCCACATTATTCCACTGCTTAAAAGCAGCAGATTAATAGGATTTTTGCATAGTTTCTCCTGCTCATCACTTCAGCTCCCTTCTATGCCAGGCTTATGAGGGGGAGTGTACAGAAGCAAAGGATCATAATAAATGCTCCCTTCAACCGTAATAATATTTTAACAAATGTTTCTTGGGTTTCAATTCACATTTGTGGAATAAATATCTAGAAGAAAGAAGCAGTAAGTTCTCTGATAATTAGATTTAAAAAGATATTTCAGAGATATTAACTGTCTAGAAAATCAGCTAATTACTTGGAGAAACAGCAGATATTAGATTCTTGGGAACATCCTGCTAACGATTACCTCACTAAGATTACAAACATTAAAAAGTAAACTCCAGACTGTCTCAAATATATTTCTGGTGCTGCTGGAAGGACAATTTCATTAAAAAAAATCCTTTTCATACAGGTATTATGATGTATGATTTAAGTACGTCTGGTGTTTGTTCTTGTTCCTTGTTGTTTTGTTTTAACAAAGGCCATTTCCTCAATCAATGCATAGGATGAATGCTGTTTTCTGCATGCTAATCTATGTATGTGTCTATAATTCTGTCCTTCAGGAAGACCTACAGAATCATTTTTTCCCCCAACTTTCTATTTTAAAAGTGTTAAAAGATAACGTTAAGATATTGGGTTGTCATACAGCATTTAAGATGTCCTTGCTGGCTAGTGCATTGTAATGGATCCTCTCCCATACATTGTTATATTGCTATGACTACAAAGTCCATCATATTTATACTGTGGTAGACAGAAGATAAAAAAATGATTGCACAGCTGGATGACTTCTGACTCAGTATCTGTACTTTCTAGTTCTCTTGAAAAAAAAAAAAAAGGAATTTGTTAATTGCCTACATTTAGCACAATTCACTGCTTGTTATTGTGCCAAAATATAGACTTAAAATATAATGTATTATATACACAGTAAATACTTAATGGCAAGTGTGTATCAGCTTTAGGCCACTATAGCGACCTGCATGTTCTGGTGTCTCTTTGTAATTCATGGTCCATCTGCTTATAAACAGTAATTGAAGATTTATTCATGTCTTTTGTCTGATATGGAAAGGGTTGGAACTCTGAAAATACTATGATCTTTAGCAACAGAGGATAGTGACACTTAATGACACTGTGCTTACTCCATACATAATTATACTCATTGTATAATTATTAGTTATTTGATTAAACATAATAATAGTTCTGCCTGAACCTGATTAAAGATGCCACAGTGCATCACAGTGAAAGTTGCATTGAAATTTATTTTAAATGAAACAAAATTTTATAGCTCTAAATGAACATCTAGAAAATGTCTCAACAAGAATTAATTTTCCATAGATTGAAATTCAATGCTTAGTGCTTTTGCAAATGAAAAAGATCTTTTTGCAGAACTGAAAAACACTACATTACTTTCACAGACATGACATTGTCTCACATTGATAGAACTGTTCACAATATGTAAATAAAACTGCAGGATTAGAGTTTAAATATCTAACCTGCATTTCTCTTTCAGGTCAGCTGTCACAGTAAGGATACTTTTATGACTTGCAAAATTTCACTGATTCAAATAAGACATAGTGTAACATATCCTTACACATTTTTTGATCAGACATAATACCCCCCAAGCCATCCTCACTTTTGGAGGACCCATCACTGGTATCAGGCAGGATACAGACACATTCTAAGGCTCTTCGTTTTGAAATGAGATGACTACATCAAGCTGTATTGCTAATCTCAAACACTGACTTGCAATTAAGTAGATACATTTTCATTTTAAATTTGAATTTAGAACACAGTTTTGCAAATCTTAAAATAATAACTTTCTTCATAAATCCCATATAAAATGTTTTTTTCAAACCAAAACAATATTTATAACATGTATAGAAAACTATGAACAAATGCACATAGCTTTTTGGCTTTGACAAAGAAAAATAAATAAATGAGAAATGACCATCATTAATAAGGATGAAAGCAAAATGAAGTATTGCATGTGAAAACAATAAAAAAAAATCCTTAGGAAAATAAGTAAATACTTCCAAGTAATATTTGTTTGTTTGTTTGTTTTGTTTTGCCTTGTTTCTGTAAGATGACAGTGTTCTGTTATTCATTTTGGAGGGCTTTCCATGTTGGAAACTCCTGTAGACATATTAAGAGGTCAGGAAAAAAAAAAAAAAAAAAAAAAAAAAAAAAAACAAGACTTTCTGTTTGACTTCCTAGGCATATACATTGCAACAAATCAAATCTAGGATAAATGCAGAGGTTCAATGCTGAACAGATATGTGAAAAAAGAAAGCTGCTTCTCATCCCAGAAACCAAGAAAAAGCATGATGCATAAAGCAAGTATAGAAGGCTAAATTTCTTTGCATGCTCATCGTAGTAGCTATTAGCAGATGCTGTCTCCATAAGGACCCTTTCAACACTACTCCATACTCCAGAATCATTGCAGAATGATTCTGAGGACAAATATGTAAAAGGTCTCACTAAATAAAATTTCAGGTCTGTATGAAGATTTCATTAGGGAAGATGTTGCTCAAATGCCCAGAATTTATTTCATTATGGAATAAGGACTTAAACTGAACTCTGAAAAAATGGATTTTAAGCATAGGCAAATACTAGAGGAAAATAAATGGAGTTTTTCTGTTTTTAACATCTCTTCTTTCAAAAATTGTTCCCTAATAAAAAATTAACATGCATTTGAAGCTACTTTTAGAAAATAGCATTTTCTGTAGTAGTGGTGACATCTTTATATGAAAGGCAAAGGAAGCTGTGTATTAATTTGGTTTCTGGGGAGAGAGTGCATTTCATCTTACAGGCATATCATGTGCAAAGGAAGCTGACAGGTGTATAGAATGATGCAGAACCTGGAAGGATCATTCTAGGTATATCGACAGCTATCAGGTAATTTCATGGGCTTGAAACCTCTCCAGGAGACATATGTAGAAAGGTGACACTGTGCATCGAGCTCCCTCTACAGCCTCCATGGTCCTCATCAACGGGTACTGCAGGGTTCCACAGATTCCTCAGTTCACCCCAAAACAGAGATTCTAAAGAAAGGACGCGCAGTCTACATTGCCCTGGGCTCAGTGTAGCATAGTTCAGGAAAGCCTGACACCTCTCTGAAAGAAGCAGCTGCTCTTATTTTATTGAGTAGGAAAGCAGAAGTGGTGATGAAAGTTGGACAATATTGCTTTAAAAAAAAAAAAAAAATCAATCCCTCAAAGTACTAATGAGAACAGTGTCTGTAGCTGACCAAAATGGTCTAGCAAAGAATATCCTCATTGTGTTTCCATTCATTTATCTCACAACAATAGAATAATCTGGCCCCAGAAGTCATCTCTGACCGTTCAGAAGCCAGGGTAGCATTTAAAAGCTGATTGGATAATAATGATAATTACAGAAATATACCCATATGGCCATTATTATATCAATTTTGCTGCTAGTAATTATGGTAACTATTGCAACAAACCTACCTTATGTAGTCATACAAACTAATTAAAATGTAATTTCCACATCTGCAAATGTTTTTGCCACTGGCTAAATTTTACTGGAGTTCCTGAGTGTCCTATGAGGAGTCCTTAAGCTTGGAAACTCACTGCTGTAGAGCTCAGGTTCTATCTCCAGGCCCTCCACCATGCCTTTGGGTAAGTAACCAACATCATCACGCCTGCAACCCCATCTGCAAGGAAAAGACACAATATTCCATTTTGGGGAAAGGAAAAGGAACTGAAGTATAACTAATCTCGGTCAATAATAACAGACAGTATTTTCAAATTGCAGTGTTTCAAATTAACAGTAGCTCATCTTTATGGCAGCGCCAGGAATTTCATTTTGAAGGTGTACTCACTCACTAATGAACATGGCACTGATCCTGGGAGATCTGTCCCCCAGAACAAACCAGACACGAGGTAGTTGGCCATAATGAACCCTGATACCACTGCAGTCGGGGAAAAATTGGACAAAGAGATGGGGAGTGGAGATTTCTAGTTTGCATCAAGAGTTTGAAGAATTCAAAACGCACATACTAAAAACTCTGTAGCACCAGATAGGAAGTGCTAATATTCTGCAGGCAGGAGACTCACATCTATCAGCATCTCCAAATCAGAATCAATATAGTCATGTCAGTGAAGTCAGGCATCTTGTTTTCACTATTATTTTTACAGTGTTTTCGTGGATTAAAAGTGTGCATTAACATTGTGTGAAAGGATGGATAAGGAAAGAAATGAGGCTAGAGCGAATTTTATTTTCCTGAAAAACATCAAGCAGAAAAATCCAATTACAGAAAGACATAACGGATGTATTTCAAAGTGCTTGGAAGTCCTCCAATTAGAGGTGTTATACCAGTGCAAATAAGTAACATTGATCTGGTTATTACCTGACACCTGTGAAAACTACACAAGGATGAGATGTCCACCTATAAATACCACATAAAACTACAGCATTTTTCTAGAGAAGGATAGGATGGAAACAGAAAGGGGCAAGAATTCATTGATTTTCTTCTCCACACCTAATACTCCTAAAATGCAAGTGTGCTGGGACCAGCATGTTCATTGAATGATGAATGATCTCATCCTAAGTGAAGCCAGCAGCTGGAACAAATCCCCAAATAATGTCCGATTTTTACTGTCACTGGAGTGAGTCACCTGTCAAGGAAGCAAAGGAAGCAGGAGTTGTTCCTTCCTAGATCTGAGAACATTCAGATGCTGATCAAAACCATGTGGGCTTAGTTTTGTCTAGACAAGTAGGATCAAAATTTCTGTCAACCAGCCAACCAATACTCTTATCTTTCCAGTCCCATGTTCTTGTGGGCATACTAACAAGCAGGGTCTCTGTGATGGTGAGCCAAAGACCTTTATTTAGGATTAAACACAACTTATGCAGCTCACAACCCTGGAGCAGGCCCCATCCTGCCCAGGCAGCACGTGCAGCCCAACAACCCAACTGATCAATCAGCCAGGCAATTACACGCCGACCACGCGAGAGGCCCTCCAGTGAGCTGCCTGGTCATGCGCTGGCTGCGTGGCTGCAGCTCCCACAGCCTGCCGAGGAGATGCTGCCCGCCACCGGCCCCAGGCTGACTGCAACCTCTTCCCCTTTTTTGTTTTCTGGGCACTGCCATTATCCAGTGAAGATAATGAAGAAAGGCATGAGGAGGTTGCTGCTAGTGTCGGTCGGACCCATCACGCAGGAGTCCATTTCAGGCCTTGATCTGCAGAGACATAAGCACACCCTCGCCCCCATCAGTGGTACTGTTTTTTCCCACTCATCCATCCCCCGGTCCCGCACCTCCACCATGTTACTAGGTTGGGTTGGTTCTTTTCCACCAAAATGCCTCAGCATCTGTGGGGCCTCATCTGCTTTCCTTATCCTTGTGGCAAAATATTTGCCATAGCAGAATTTGTACTTCCACCAACCAACTCGCCATGGAAACAGTAGGAACTCCTTTCTAAGTTGGTCACCAGTCATTTTGGAGATATGGGTTGTTCCCACAGTCAATAGTTGGTCGTTTCCAACTGGTTTATGGATGAAAGAAAATTTCTTTTCTTCTGCTGAATGCATTTCTTCCTCCTTAATTCCTCTAAAAGGTATCTTCATCAATTCTTGCTGTTTCTCCAGCTATTCTACGTTATGGGGTTTAAGTAGTGATCCTGCTAGTGCCTGGCAAAAGATGTCATTCACGGGGGAAGCCCTGAACCTATATTCAGGATGACTTTGTAACAGAGGTGTCAGTTTAACCACTTCATATTCACAAGTGTGATTTTGGTTACAGACTGGATTTCGTGCTTAGCTTCTGGATGGCAGATGTACATCACTATGCTTGCCTCGGGTAGGTTTTGTCTCAAGCTGCAAGGTGTACCATTTCCCGTTTCTACAGGATAGTACAGGGTCATCTGCTCTTCTACATTTTTTGTAGGTATCTCTTTTACAATCTCTTTTGGATTTTCCTTTTCCTCTTGATCTGGTTCTGGTAGTGGATTCTTTATCATCATATTCCCAAGAGAGTATTCTTGGATGTTTGTTTTCTGGCCAGTTTCTTTCTCTTCTTAAAACGGCGTTACAGCAATTCTCCTGAAGTAGGACCGTTGTATTCCTCCTCTTCTTCCTCACTGCCACGGGGTATGAGCGGAAGGACATCTGCAGTGGTCACGGTGATGCAGTTACACAGAGCGCCCCTCGCGGGCAGGCTGAGCTCAGTACTGGGACAGCTCACCCTGCAGGGGGCGCTGTGGCGCGGCCCGCCACCACCTGCATCAGGAGTCGCGGAGCAACGCGGCCGGCTCCGGCCCACACTGCAGCTGCCGCTGCCCCGTCACGGCGCCCGAGGGTCGTGCCGAGCCGAGGCGGCCGCGGAGCTGCTGCCACCAGGCCCCGCAATCGACCACATCTGCCCTGTCCCCTAGTATCACCTCGACCTTATCCCATGTTGGAGGGTCCTACACTGTATGAGTATTTAGATGTGCTTCTTGCTCATGCGCCCATATCAAGCTGCATTTCAAGTCAGCCACCTCTCCCACATTCTTCTGCTCCTGTGTCACGGAGTTCCCCATCGTTCTCGACTGCTTACCTCCATCCTGCAGGAGGCAACTGTGCGCGCGCGGCTTCCTGTTGTGATAAACAGGAATGTAATCCGTGAAAAAGTGGTTTGTGCTAATGAGCAAATGTGAGGGAGTACAAAAAGTTCT
>JAWLRI010000001.1:12405732-12440791 GCA_034781795.1 Crypturellus tataupa
ATTTTTCCTTAAGTTCCTGTGGAACTTTTGGTGCTTAAGTTTGTGGCCATTTCCTCTAGTTCTGTCGGTGGCCACCAGTGAAAAGAGGTCAGCCCCATCCTCCTCACGACCTCCCTTAAGGTACTTATACACACTGATTAGATCCCCTCTCAGCCTTCTCTTCTCCAGGCTGGAATATGCAATATATACGCAATATGCAATATTTATCAAATATTCAAATTAATACACATACAGTGGAACACTGACCATGAGTAGAAAAGCCAGCAGGTCTCTGAAATTATTTAATTGAATAAAACAGAGTTGCAGTGATTTTCTAAACTTTTTTCCAGTTGTGATAGAAGAACAAATTTCACAGAATCCCAGAATAGTTAAGGTTAGAAGGGACCTCTAGAGATCATCTAGTCCAACCTCACTGCTCCAGCAGGGACACCCAGAGCATGTGGCACAGGGTGGCATCCAGGCACATTTGGAAGATCTCCAGAGAAGGTCACTCCACAGCTTCTCTGGGCAGCCTGTTCCAGGGTTCTGTCACCCTCACAGGAAAGAAGTTCTTCCTCACATGGAGGTGAAACTGCCTGTGATCCAGCTTATACCCGTTACCCCTTATGCTATCACTGGCCACCACGGAGAAGAGCCTGGCCCCATCACATCCCTGAGATCACACATTGATCAAATCTCCTCTCAGCCTTCTTTTCTCCAGACTAAACAGGCTCAGATTGCTTAGTCTTTCCTCATATGACAAATGTTCCAGTCCCTTAATCATCTTTGTGGCTCTCCACTGGACCCTCTCTAGAAGCTCCACGTCCGTCTGGTACTGGGGAGCCCAGAACTCCACCCAGTACTCCGTTTGTGGCCTCACCAGAGCTGAAGAGAGGGACAGGATCAGCTCCCTCGACCTGCTGGCAACACTCCTCCTGATGCAGCCAGGATCCCACTGGCCTTCTTGACCACAAGGGCATATTGCTGACTCATGGTTAACCTATTGTCAGTCAGGACTCCCAAATCCCCTTCTGTGGAGCTGCTTTCCAGCAGGTCGACCCCTAATCTGTACTGGTGTGTGGGGTTATTCCTCCCCAGGTGCAGGACCCTGCACTTGTCCTTGTTGAACCTCATGAAGTTCCTCTCTGCCCAACTTTCCATCCTGTCTAGGTCCCTCTGAATGGCAGCACAGCCCTCAGGAGTGTCAGTCACTCCTCCCAGTTTGATGTTATCTGCAAAGTTGCTGAGAGTGCACTCTCTGCCCTCTTCCAAGTCATTGATGAACAAGTTGAAGAGCACTGGGGCTCAGTACTGACCCCTGCAGGACACCACTAGCCACAGGCCTCCAACTAGATTTGGCCCCTTTTATCACCACCCTCTGGGCTCTGTCATCCATCCAGTCTTCAATCCACTTCAGATTTCCTAAAAGTGCAACTGTTTATTCACTGGTACAGGCTCTCTGCCACACCATTAATATGGGTGGTCCAAAAAGAGTTGAAGCTATGTAAGAAACTCACTGTTTTGGCTTTGCAGGGAAAGTAGTAAAGAGTGGTCTGTACTGTATTTTATTTTTCTGTATTTTATAGACTGTACAAGTAAGGCACCAGCTGAAATTCAGGCCCCTTCTCACCTTCACAGCCTTTGAGGTCTCCCTGTTCACATTGTTCCCTTCTGCTCTGAGTAACTGGACATACATTTACACATTAAACTTATTACTACCTTCATAACAAGGACACACAGTAAATTTGTGCTGTAAATCCCATTTAAAACATTATAATCCCACAGCCATTAGTCTGTAAGTGAATTGAACCATATATAAACCTATGTCGTCTAGTGAGTATGGTGCCTGCTTTAGACAAAATGGAGCGATATGAGCAACACAAGAGAAGGGCAATGTTTTTCCTCTTTCTGTCTCTGTCAAATTAGAGAAAAGGTAATATTAAAACTATAAAGGTCATATCTGATTAACTGAACTGCTGCATGTTATTGACCTTAGGGAAGCTGCAGTGGTGAAAATGTACTCTCTGAGCATTAAAAATCCTATTGAGACATTGGGCTTAAAAAGAAATGTGGGAAAAGCATTTGTTTTATTGCAAACTCTACATTAACATCTTTTCAATTTTAATTTCTTTAGTATGGTAAGCTGAACATTGAACTTGATAAGCTATTCAGTTGCTTCAGAACACTAATATGAAATATTACATTAGTTCCAATGTATCTTGAAAATGTATGTCAAATGTGTTTCCTGTTCTCACTGATTATTTTGCATTTATTGTACTTTTTATTTTGTTTTCTTATGTTGTTCTACTAATAGAAATGGAGGAGGAAGGAAGAAAAAAAGAAAGAATAGTGTCAGATTTCCATGATGAGTTTCCAGGCATTAAAAATTACATTGGAACAGGTAGATAACATGGCAATTTGCATATAAAACAGTGAGGGAAGTGCACATTAAAAGTTTTCCTTTTTTTGTGTTAGTGATTTTTATGTTTAAGTAAAGGTAATAAGTCTTTTGACTAGAATCGTATCAACCCAATTAGCAACCATTTTATTTACTAGTCATATATGTGTATGTACATACTGATTTCTCCCTCTTTCACCTTCTCTGGTATATTAGTTTATGTAGTTATTTTAATTACAAATACCTAAATCACAGATATTTTTAAACATGTGTAGTAAAACATCATCTAGACTGTTGTATTGTTGCTTCGTTATTTTAAAATGTCTAAATGTAATTCTGCTGTTTTTCATTGTAACCGAGATTTGTTTTTGCTTTTAATTTTGATGCACTAAATATTTGAGTTGTCATTCTACTCCATTTTCTTTGCCAAAACCATGACATTCCTACAAGTCTGAACAAATATAATGTTGATATTTCACTCTGCATGTAATAGATCTGTGGCCTTTTTCAGTTACACTTTGCCCATTAATTTTATCATTCCAGGAACAATTTCTGCCATTGCAAGCCTCTGAGCAGCTTCAAAGCAATTTATGAAGAAAATCAGCTTACTAAAAAAATCTATTTTGCTTGCAACATAGTATTTGTTATATGTATAGAAATAAAATTTTAAGTAAATAAAAATAAAATAATAAAAATAATAAGTAAAATTTTGTTCTACAAGTAGATTTTTAGTCCTATCATACTTAGTATGGAAGATATTTACTAATAAAAAATGAAGTATTTCTTTATAATACAGACTAATATTTTATATATATATAAATATATATAAATATATATAAAAACATAAAAAGTAGATTTCAGGTTCCTGTCCTTAACCATTGTCCTTCAAATCAGCGAAAGAAGGGATAACAGAAGAGATTTATTGTCCCTGATAAATAAGCAAATACAGAGACAGTATAGACAGAATCTACATCAGAAATAGGAACTGACTTTAGGTCTTAGAAATATTCTTGTCTCAAGTCCCTAGAGACATCTTTTCAAGATACATAAGTGAGCTCTTACCTATAATCCTGCTGACTAGAAACTATTTAATTGCCTTAGTGTGACGACAAGGCAGGAAAGAGTGGGTCAGATACCTATCAGAGCCACTCAGAATTCATAATGATTTAACAGGATAAATTTAATAAAGGACTTGCACTACAAGCTGGTTAGGAAGACCCTGGAGCTGTGCAGAGAGGTTACCAATGGGAGGCTAATGGGTTGGAGGCCCAAGATGGATGCCTGGGACCTACTCAACTTGTTGTTCATGAGGGCTTCTTAAATCTACCAGAATTATTTCCTTATCTCAGTTGTGCTAGCCTTGAGTTCCTACTGCCTAGGAAGAGGTTGTTGACTAGACAACCTGATGAGAATTCGGTCAGTGTGTAGTTTCACACACTGGTCCTGACTTCTCACCAGGTCTTCCCCAGGTGTTCCCACTACCCTTGGCTGAGCCAAAGCTAGGATGACCTGATGCTAGATGGAATATGCAGAATATAATTCTGCATAGTTTCTGAGCAATTTGACATGGTCAAAGAGCTTACTCTCATTCCGACCTGCAAAGAATTAAGCAACAAAAGCTACAGTGAGGATGGCCCGAGACATGGGATGAAAGTAGATTCTAACTCTATTCTTTCTTCTAATTCACACCTACCTGAGGTAATTGGTAAATTTTATGGTATTCCCTACCTTAAGCCTATGCATTTTCCCTCACATCTCACTTTTTCTTCCCAATGTTCTTTGTTTCTATTTGTTTTTTATTTAAGGCTGCGTACTTGAAGTCTAATGCTACAAGTTAAACTGCAAGTCACAATAAAAGTCCTGTTGAATTTATGGGGTTTGAAGGTGGGATGCCACCTTTAAGAACATGTCTCCATTATGTCCATAAGGTCTTTATTTGAATTTTTGGTTGATAATTTGGTTGAAATTAAGGCTTTATTAGAATAAATGGCAAAAGTCTCTCTGGTTTCCCTCTGAGGTCTTCCATATATTAAATATTCTACTTAATCAGATGTAAAACAGAGTAAATACAGAAAAATATGACCCTACAATGATTGTAATGTTTCCCTTAAAAATAAGCAATATTCCCAATACTGAACTATATTTTTTGCTAGTTTAAGTTTCAGCATGTCATATGAGCTCTGTACCAAAGACATCCACTTCCAGCCAGCAGAATATCTGTAAATGTCATAGTTGAGAGTATTTAATTTACAGTATCTCTATAACAAATCTTTACCTTTTAATGATAGAAATATCTTTAGAGCGGGCAGGAATGGACAAACTTAGGTTGGAAAGAGAACATCTTTTTCACTGCACCTATTAACCTTGAAAAACACTTTGAAAAATATTTTTATAAATGTGTCACTGCATCTGGAGATTCTTTTTTTCATCGACCACTAAGAAGGAACACACAATGCAGAGAAGATATCCAGAGTGACAGTAAGGTCAAAATGAAAATATTATTCTATACAGACAGTACTTAGAGTTTTCATACATACACAATGGGTAAGTTGGGAAAACTACTGGAAGGAAACTATCCTTCAAAAGAAAAAAAAATATTTTCTACTCTTTTCTCTTATTCCTGTTCTAAATTAGTTCATATATAAAAAAATCTTGTCAGATGCTCTTTTAGAATGTAAGTAAGTGGTGAGGAGAAATGTGTTAAGGGACTGATGAGAGGAAGAAAATAGGATTTTGTGAAAATATGTAAAATTAAAATATCTTAAAGAAAATGCAAGAAAATAAAAATATATATCAATGATATTAAAACCTTATTTTTTAGTTTTTTTTTTTTCTCTTTGGTGATTACAGCAATACAGAGGAAGTATGCTTCTAAGACTGATCTGGCAGAATTGTACTCCATCTCTTCACTCACTTCTCTTTGCTCAAAGTAAATACAAGATATAGGAAAATGAAGAATTTAGTTATGAACTTTCTCTGTTAAAAGAAAACAGAGGGGAAATAAAGTGCATATATGAATATATCAGTGTCCCTCTCATTCTTCGTTCCCAGTCCACTCTTGGATGGGTTACAAGTATGTTTTATTAATTTTAAAAATAAAAGTATCATCTTCCATAGCATATGCCTCAAAACAAAGCAGGTATAATTTAATGCATGTTCTCTGCTATACAGGCACTGGGGAGATCACAGTCACATCCCAAAGCTCTGTGATTAGCAACTGATACCTGTGACCGATCTAGTTTCCCTTTTCAAGATTGCTTCTATAGCAGTGTTATGAGCAGCATAGCCTGTCCATGTGATATACTCTTCAGATAAGAATCTCACAGATGCCAGAATCTGAAGGAATTTGAGTAAATTCCACAAAGTGAGCCAAAGGCTGTCCCAGGTGCTTTCCTGCAGTCCTTGGATACTCTGTGTGTCACAAGATTTTCATGCTCATGTATGCTCCACATCTATTTAAAAAAAAAAAAAAAAGTGTCACTTCTTGATACCTGGATCTCAATCCATGGTGGTGGTGGATGGATACACATCTTTTCCAACCCCAGCTTCCTGCAAGAGCACCAGTCTAACAGGTTTTTCAGAAAGACCTATTTCTCTCACAAGCTTATGGGAACTATCAGCACAATATAATAATATGATTCTCTTCCCTAGGTAGAATATCCAAAATATAGTCACATATGACTACATTAGGGCCAACTTTAGAAACACAGGATAAGGAAATCTGCCAATAATGTCCTACTAAGACAATATTCTCTTCCTCCTGAAGACTCCTGCTCACTGACTCCTCCTTGCTTTGGATCTTTAATGAAAGCTAGAAGGATTATAACCTCCCATAATCATAAGATTTATGTTTGTGCTATCTCCAGGCAGTGGCGCCTGGGGGGACATGGGGGCCCTTGGTCCTATGAGCTTTCAGAGGATATATGGCACAGTTCTTAAGAAATACATGGAACATCATGCTTATGAATGTCTTTTCCAGTAGCTAAAATGTAAACTTCCAAGAACTGTAAATCAAAGCTTGGGGTCTTCTTGTCCATTTCATTTATTAATCGTCAGCTTTCCAGACTAGTAGTGTATAATTTATTATAGGCTCATGTGCTACATCCCAAATTTGATATTAAATATTAGTTTGCAACAACAAAGCAGGACATAAACAATAGAGTACATTTATTTATGGCCATATGGACTATTAAAATCTTCCAAATTTTGCAAAAGGAATCATAACAGTAATTCATATTTATTTATGGAGAAATATACAAGTAATTTTAAAATGTTAGCAAATCTAATTAGTTTTATGCAGATTTTATTTTACTGAGGATTAACTCTATTTCTCATTTATTTCTAACACAAAATGTTTAAATGCTTTTTCACCTGTTAGAGCATTGTAGGTCACAATCATTTTAAAAAGTCATTATTAAATGAAGAAAAATATAAGTATAAATGAAGGACATTAAAGCCACAACAAACCATTCTCAGTGTTCTACAATTAATTAGGATGCCTATAAGAATTTACCTCTATAGATAGACAGAGTATATGAGGGGAGAACTAGAGTTTCTGGGTGGATCCAGTTTGTCATTGATTGACCACCCCTGAAAATATTACCTAAAAAAAAAATTTAAAAAAGGGGGGGAGGGGCCTTGGGCGGCACTCGGAAACTTCTTGAGCACGAAGTGATTTTATATGTTTTGTTATTGATGCTAGCAGCTGAATCACGCTTAGAAATATCAGCTCTATCTGTGTTATATTTAAGGCACTGAGATCCTTAAATCCTTTCTTCTTCAATCTGTTTTTGGAAAAATACAAGTCTGCATACTGATCACCCTTGAGAATCTTTTTTACTTGTTAGAAAACTATTGTTGCTTGTAAGCAGAGAAAAATCTGTAATGTCTTGGTGTAATGTAATAATACTAACTAGTAATCGCTGAACAGTTATTTATGACTATCAAAAGTCAGATGACTTTAACCATTTGCATCTTCAACTGTGGGCTTGAAAAATAACTTCATAATGAAAGCTGAGAAAAAAATAGTACTATGGTAATGAGGAAAGTGCTTATAAAGAGGATCAGTAAGGGTAATGTACTTCCTCTCAGTAATAAATTGTCTATAAAGCTTTGGTAAGGGAAATGTCTCACAAGTTCATTAAACACTACTGTTCACCCACAGTGGTAAGCCCAGTTAGACATTGCATATCTTTAAACTGTGGAATTTTGCAGTTCTCATCTTCTGTAGGATCCTAATGAGTCATAACTGACTCACTCAGATGATTTTGTTTCTTATTAGAATTCAAAAGGAAGAAAGAGCAGTAACTTCCATTCAATCACACAGAGTCTCACAGCAGACGGGTACACAGTTCCAGCAGGGAAGATGGTTTTCTCAGAAGAGGAGGTCCTGATAAGGTCATCAGCTGTCACTGTCAGAGCCTTTTTCAAAAGAACTTCCAGCGGAACTACGAATGAATCAGATAGATACCTTCGTGAACTTTGCAAAATTTTGTGCAGGACTTCATGTAATCTGTGGCTGTGTTTTGGACTTTTGTTTTCACAGTAATCTTTGCAAATATTATCCCTTGTAACCAGAATGGAATTGCAACATGACTGTTAAATACTGCCAAGTTCTGACTCAAGTTTATATCTACATTTAAAGGCAGGTGCAAGCTTGCTACAAGTCCCACATTAGAAATCTATGCTTTATGGACATAAATCTGGGCTTTTGACTGAAATCTTTCTAGCAATGACTTTGCTTCTAGCATAATATTTCTGAATTGTTCTCTAAGAAAAATAAAATATCACAAAGAAAAAAAATTGCAAATTTAGACCAGATTTTATCCTATCCTTGTTTGGCTAAAACTTATTTAAACAAAATATTCACAAAATTTGGAATTTCCCTGAGTTTGCAGGATTATTCAGAATAAAGAAATGCACAATTATACTTTACTTTATACATTATACTTATGCTGCATTATACTTTAAATCAAGTATAAAATACTCAGACATACCTGTATTCGAGAGATGCCATGCAGTTTGAAAGCTAAGAGCTTTACAGTTCACAAAACTAGATCCCTTAATCATGAAAGGTACATATATATCAGGAAAAAAAAAAAAGAAAAAAAAAAAAAGAATTATGAAGTTTAGTATCTACAGTTTTATAAGAATCAGTTATTCTTAACTTTCGTATCTGGGTAATTCATTTATGCCCAACACCTTGGTTATAAATGGCACTGATCAGAGGCATTACTGACATTTATTGTTATTCCTGGCTATATTTATAAGGCAAAGTTATAGGATTGAATTCCTGATCTAATGTCAAGAAAATGGCATCACTGGGTGGTTCAGTGCCATGGAAAAATCCTGACTGTAGTTCCTAAAGTGACAGAGTTGTATTAAAAAACCACTCCCCCATCTAACATATTTAGCCTCCCACCTGTCTTATCGAGCATACAGTTAGTAGGAATTCTTGTGCCATGCTCTTTTGTACACCAAAACAGCAAGTGTCCTTGCCTTCTTTTATACTATGGCAGTATGTGAGCACTCTGGCATAGTCTGAATTGTCATCCTTTACACAGTCCCCTATTCTCCCTTTTGAATCTATCATCTCATTCTGCCTTTATGAAAGCCCTATGAAAGAGGGCACAATGCAGTTGATGACTTTGTTAGTTTATGTAGAACCACTGGTGCCTTTACCATTACATTGACCTTGCATTTACACTTGCCTTACATTATTTTATTTTTTATTTTTTTTTTTGCAAAAGATTCTCTCTATAAATATCTTTGACTGGTAGCGTACTTTATGCATTTATTGTTCAAAATTAGAGGAATATCTTTTTCTATGTCTATAAACAGGAATAAGAGTTTAAAAGTTAAAGGGTTTTTTTGCAATCATTCTGATGAACATCTCCTCTGCATGAATAGATTTTCAAGAGATGATGAACTTTTGGTAGAAGCATAAAACATTAAATTATTTTTGTTTCATTTTTATAATATTTACACAAAGCTGTTTCTTTGGTAGATGTTTCTATTCAATATTTATCGATGTTTCATTTTCCTCATACTTGACTTAAATCTATATATTGCCTATAAAATAAATACCCGGATTTCAATACAATATGTATATTTGAAGTGGAAAGACTTTTCCTCTACAAACTGTTATTTCTTTTAGTACTTCCTGTAAAACCTGAAGTCAAATGATTAAGTAGGCCCATCTGAAACAATGATCCTTTTAAGCATTTAATGCATTTTTACTGTATGAAGTTTATAAGTTTATAAGGATTGAAGTGGTAAAAAAACATAGCAATTTTGTTTGCAAGGGTGTAATACAAACCTAAAAAATTAGTCATGTAGTTAGAACCTGCAGAGACAGACAGAAAGAAAACAAGATATAGATCCTTCTGACATTTTCAAACATAGTCTCCTCATGTCTGCTATGATAAACATTTAGCTATATGATTTGTGTTGTAATGTTTTCAAAGTAAAGTTTTTGAATCTGGATGCCAAAGATACTGCATTGACCTCTGTCATGTCTAATACTGATTAAAGGTTGTACAAATAGACTCTGAATCTAGCAGCAAGATATCTATTGACATTTTCTGATTCAGACAGCAGACCTGCCAGCTCTGGCTGTTATATCTCGCAAATGAAAGAAAGGTCAGTGCTGGTGGATGTTTCACCTTCATAAGCAGTGGTGTGGGTGATTCTGCAATTGACAGTTCAGGATGATTCCGCTCTGGAGTGGACCCCAGCACAGTCCTAAATTAAACTAGTCTACATGAAACGCCATTTACAGATGTAAATGCACAAAATGTGTTACAGTCAGTTTAAAATCACATTGCACCTTCTAAAACAAAATTAGAATTTTGGATAGTTGCTATAGAACAACTCATGATTGCTTTGGCTCTGACAAGCAAAGAAGTAGGAGAATTGGAGAAGTATTCAGGATAATGAAATGCATCCCATCAGATACCTGCCACAGAAGCTCTTCCTACCTATGTACTAACCTTAAAGGAATCGATATACTCACTAAACCACATATTACTTTAGGTTAATCTGTTCCATTTTGTCATGCATAGAAGAATGTGGCATGTCAGCATTCCCCATTCGTGGAAATGAAAAGCCAGATTATTCCATGAGGGACTCTTCCTATCGCCTTTGCTCACATGTAAGGGGGCATATGGAATACCTAACAACTGAGTTAGACCTGTATCATAAATATATTATTCACCTTACTGTCAATTGTTCATACATGTTCACTTATGACAATAATGGTTCGCTCAAACTCTGTAGATTTACTATATTGAAATATAGACATAAAAAGAATGACTTTATTTTTCACTTCTCCCTTATTAAATCCCATTTCTCATACTCCATCTATAATTCTAGGAGCTCAAATGTTACCAACACAGCACATGAGTATTTCCCCAAGCACGTATGGATTAAAGGATGACATTCAAAAATTATAATGCCATACAAAACCACGGATCATATTTCCATGTTTGCAGTGCTAAGTCCTTATTTTCCTCTAAAAATAGTCAACATATTTATGCCATAAGAATAAAGGAGCAAAAAATGTTGTAATAAACATTTTTTTATTCATTTAGTCTTTGTGTGCACACTAAACCTTCTCTTATGTTTTTGTGAGGAGAGTAAATCTGGGTTTGACCTAGGACCTTTGTGAAAATTGAGCTGACCTGGAATCATAGGTAGGTAAAGCTCAGTAATAATAGAAGTTGAAAATCAATACAGTTTGCTTTACAGGGTCATGCTGAAGTCATTTTGCTTTCAATGATAAAATGACATTTGGATTTTGTAAGATATTCATTACCAATTAACTTCCTAGCATCCCTTTGCCGCAGTTGCAAACATTCTTGTCAGTGAATTTGTTTCATTTCAGCTTTTGAAAATTAATGACAACCTAACACTTACAAAATAATTTCTAAATACCAAAATATTCTGCATAACAGAGAAATTGTTCATATTTATATCATATGAAATCTCTACCAGTTATATAACACTTACATAAGAGCATTATGTAGAGTTAATAGAGTCAGAAGAATGCTGTATGTAAAGTAGCACTTTACATACATAACTTTACATACAACTTCTTTACATTCCCAATTATTCAATATAGCACTAAATCTATTTCTACTAGAGTAATGAATTTTAGTCCAGATAACTGCTTGTTTCAGTGTTGTGTGAATAGTGAGTCTTTTGAAATGTCTCACCTTGGCTTGCTTTATTTTCAGTCCCTCATAGCAATTAAGTAAATTTATCCCACATTTATTCTGAGCAAGGAATAAAAAGACTTTTTGTTATTGCTTCATTGTGATTTTAATCAAATAAACAGCATAACAAGATAGTCCAGGAACAATTTTCTATAACTGCATTTATTTCAGATCCCATTTTTGTATCAGGAGAGATTTTCTCTCACAACTTTTTTTTTTAATTGACAATCAGTATCTAAGTATTTTTTTTCCTCTCTGAAGTCAGGAGAGAAGGATTATATTAAAGTCATGTTATACTACACTATTGGTAAAATGAAAAAATGGATAAATGATTTGCTATTAAAAGACGCATAAAATTTGGTAGTATTAATAAAAATATGTACCAGTACTAGGCATAATAAGTGATGAATAAAAATTACTGACTGACTTTGACAGTTTTTGATCTACCTCCAAGTGACTAGGAGCACATACACTCTGGTAAAAACATTTACAAAGTCAAATTAAGGCACCTCTTTTCACTACTAATTTTATTATTTCTGTCTGCACTTCACTTCTCCAATTGCATACTATATGAATTGAAAGACTTTTCCCTCATCCCAGCATTCAAATAAGAATGACACATGTGTTTTACTCACAGTTAATCCTCCTACTTTATTAGGTGGATGCTGATTATTCTAAAATCACATTTTTTGGTCTTTCTTCTACCAACAGTAATCAGGTACAATGATAACTGATGATGAAATGAAAAATTTGTCATTTTCTCCACCTTGAAGGCTACTTTTCTAGATTAGTAATATTCAAAGGAAAAGAAAAAAAAACTTTAAAACTTAACTTTGTAAGGAAATGTGTAAAATAAGCATTTGAATTTCTTTTATGAAGAATAATTTTCAAGCTGTAGTTGGTTAAACTGATAAAAAAAGCAAAACCAAAAACAAAAGCAGAAGCAAGAACAAAAGCAAAAGAAAAAGACTTCTCCATCCCACTGTTAATTCTTATTCTAACCACATACTTCACCTCAATAGGCTCTAGACATTTAAATAAGTCAGATAAAATACTCAGCAGTGGGAAGAAAGGTATAAGAGGGAGGACAAAAGTAGGTTGTTTTTTTTTTTTTTTTTTTTTTGAAAGGAGTTAAAGCTCAAAAGCTTTGATAAGAGGGTTGAGGGTTATTTTTGTATGGTTCTGTGTGTAGTTTCTGTGTTTTTCTTTAAATAGATAATAGAAATAAAGTGCTGCACTTTCTCCCTGGGACCGCTCCTTCTCCTTGTAATTTTAAGACAGGCTGAATGAACTGCAATTCTTACGGTTTACTGTGCTTAGTTAGGAAAGGTTCTGATTCTTTTCTACAGTTATCTAATATCTCTAAACATTGAACTTTGGTCAAATTGGTCTGCTTGGCTCTACTGCTGGAAAGACATAAACATTTTTTCTATCAATATTAGAAATGTTCCTCAACTATTTGGAAGCAATATCATAAAAGCCACCCAAAAGACAGTATGGATTTTAGATTCCTGTTTGGCTTTTCTTCATCTTTTCTTACATGGCCTTTAATCTCCATATTTCCTTTATCTGGAGAAACTGATTAAAAATAATTCCATACATTGTGAATCAGAAGGCTTTTTCCACTTGTTCTCCTGATTAAATCACAGAACAGTCTTCATGCAGTTCATAGTTACTGGTACTCACAAATAATAAATTAGTAACTTAATTGGACTCAGTTTTGCAGTATGTAAGCATTTTTTTGAGTCAATTGAGTTATAAGTGAAGTTTTCAATATATTCTTACATTATTTCTATTTTATACAAGACAAATAAGCAAATCCATTATTTTGACAAACAAAATTGACAAACAAAAGTTGAATCTATTCTATGGTTTGAAAATATAGCTTAATATGTTCTGTGTTTATATGTTTTCAAGGAATTGGTTTATTGATCCAAACTCCAATAAGCTACTTGATAAGTGTCACATTGTATAATGATTTCTATTGTTCTGTAACTTTTCTGAAATTCAAATATCAGGTGTGCCAACTTTGAGAGGAAGTTAGTTAAAAAGCCACTAACCCCTAGCTTCTAATATGAATGAGGAAAAAAATGCAGGATTATTCCCTCATCTTGTCTTCTAAGGAATCTATGAATATGGTCTGTGCATAGCATGTGCCGGCCTGTCTGCGCTCCTTGACTACTGTATAATAAAAATATATTTTTATTCTCAAATTCAATTTTATATAAGCATCACTTTCACTTATAGCTCGCATTCAGCTTCATATCTGCTCATGTAATTGTAAAAGTGCATCTGACATTTTTAAAATTAGGTGAGAACATTTTGTCACATTTATCTGGATTCTATAAGATATGAATTACTTTCATTTCAGGACTATTTATCTCCAGAACACCACAGGGCATTAATATTTCTGTCATTACCTTTAGAACAAACACCTGAGAGCAAGTGATCGTATTTCATGTCACCAGTACAATTGTTTATTAAGCATAAACTGAAAGGTGCTTCATAAGTCACTATGGATAAAATATGAAAGTTGTGATATTTCACAAAAGACATCGAGGATGCACTTTGACCTCTAATGTCAATGACATATCAAGAGGAAGAATTTTAGTTTTACAGTTAAACCATAACCAAATCCATAGAATATGCAATTAATATAGTACAGGTTTCATTTTGCTTTCAAAGAGAGTGAAATGAGTGATACCAGGATATAGTAAACATGGAAACTTCTTGTTATCTTCACAGACTAATTCCTCAAAGCAAACCTGCAAATCATTTACATGATTTTTCTTCATACTTTGTAGGGAGACGCGGGTTCAGGCTTTGGTGATGCTTTATTAAGAACATCGTATGTGTTAATATCAAATATGGATGTACAGGGGGGTACCACTGACCCTTCTGTGACCCTGGGTCTGGAGTATGCTCTTTCAGGTCGGCAGGTCTGACTCATCACAGATACCTGGAAGGCTCCAGAAGCCCAAAGGTGGGGGTCAGAGCTCCCGAAGGTGGGGGCCGGAGCAATCTGCTCCGGCCATTTCACCGCCCACCTACAGGGTTCCACCAACCACAGGGGTCACAGGATTAGCATATCACCAATCCCATATCTCGCTCCTCCCCTTTTAACCTCTCCTGTATAAGTGGAGTTGTTATGTCGACCGTCCACACTGTGATACTCTTTTTCTGGGCGGCACCGCCTCGATAACCTTTCCTAACCTGAAGTGGGACCTGGGCCGGGATAACATCTTAAGTTGCTCCTCCCTCAGTGGACGTAGGCCCAGAGTGCGGGCATTGGCGCAGAGTGGTGAGTGACATCTCCCTTCCGGGGTAGCAGGGAGTTTTGGAGCGGTGCAACGCAGGGGCAGCAAGAACATGTGTACGGCAGGCCATAACGCCATAAGGCCGTAGGACCCGAAGACTCAGTCGTTGATGCTCTAACTGTGTGTGATATCGGGCCGGACTTTATTACTTTATGAAGAATTTCTTTGAATATACACATGAAAGGAGCTGAAAACCACTCTCAGGTTCTGGAGGTATCTGTGCCACTTACAAAAAGGAAGTCTAATTATTCTAACACTTCTAAAAAAGATTATAAAAATATTTATCCACAGATTGCCCTTTTAAAATGCATGCATTCAAAATGACATTGACTCATTTGCAAATAAAGGAAAAACACAATAGAATAACCTTTTTTTCTTTTCTTTTTTTTTTACTCTTTCCACTAGTTCCAGTGAATTTAGGGGGCTTGAAGACCAAGAAAGACTCAGAAAGGTATGAAAGGTCTTCAAAATACCGCAGTAAAATGCAATAGCAACCCTTCTTCAGTGTTAAATGTAACATTTGTGCAGACTGACCGCTTTACTAAGTCCCAAAGGATCAGATATATTACTCTAACTACACAGTAGTGTCTTATATTGCCCTTGCCACATGAAAAAAATCAATAAACTGTGGCAAATGTATCTACAGAGTAGGTCATCCATGAAAGTAAGAGATTTTTGTGTGAAGAGTTTAGTCCGTCATATAAAATCTGTTTAAGAAAAATCAGGACAAGATGACATCTACAATGAATTATTATTTATATTTTCTAGCAGATAAAAGGTCACAGAAATATGTTCTGCTTGAGTCAAAATGATTCATTTCTACAATGAGTGACAACCTATTTTAACATTACTATAAAATACTGAAATAAACAACTCACTTTATGTACTGCCATAAATGTACATCAATTTTCACATAACATATAAACAAGAAATTGCTATTTTACAGCAAAATAACAATTTCAGGAACAGTCACAAACATGCATGAAAAGGCCAAAAAGTATTTTTTACATTCCTGATTCGGAGACCAATTTTGCTTTTCCTTTGTGTGTGGCAGGAAGGTGAGACATTTTTCTGATTGACTTTCAACTTAGAAATAATAATTACTTACTGCTTGCTTCTGCTTTTTTCATTTAAAAAAAAACTCTTACAGCCTAAAAGGTCCCTAATGAAATCACAAATGTGTTGAGAGGAAAGCATTGTATGTTCAATATTGTTTTGAAATAAAAATTATCATTTTTTTTCTTTATTGCTTTTGCTGTTTTATTTCCAGGAAAAGTACTAAATAAAGCATAAACCTTTCACAAAACCTACATTTTAATTGGTTGAAACTACTCATTGTATTTTACTCTCTCCTTTTCTCACTAAATTTGCTTGCTGAGAAACATTTAATTCCTTCATAACTACCTTACTGAATACTGTTAGGTTAAATTAAGTAAGCTCAAAAAGTTAATCACAGAAAATGTGAAGTTTATTTTTTGAACCTGGATGAAGCCTTGTTAGTGTTTTAGGCTGTCTACTTGAATAGTTGAAAATGGGAGCAGATGCAATGTGACAACTCTGAAGAGAGCTGTGGAAGTGAAGCAATCCAGGCGGCTAACAAAGGTTATGACCATAGGGCCAGGACTAAAAGATATTTTAGATAAGGATTAGCTGGAAATAGTGAGAGAAGGTAAGAAAAAAATGATCTCTGCTGAGGCTAAGTGCTATGCAAGAGTTGCTCTATTCTGTGTCGGAGCAATGGCTATTCAGTATAGTCATCACACTTTTATCTAATGTTTGCAACTTATAAAGAAATGCTGTCATATCTACTGTATCATGTCTGGACATTATGTGCAGTGTTTCAATTATATTTGAAACTACTCACAGGACTGTTGTCTGGAACAGTGAAGATCAAAAAGGTAAAAATGCCACATAATAATGATTCTTTATCATCTAATGAAACAGATTAAAAGACAATGAAAAGCTTAAATTCAGATATAAACTTCCTAAAAGAGTAAGATATTGGCTTCAAATCTTATTCATATCTTATTCAAAATGAAATACAGGAACACTGGAAAGATTTCAGTATCACTGCATGAACTATGAGCAAAAGAGGAAAAAAGTACCTCCTCTTTCCTGCTGACTTGATATTTAGTTAGATAGGAGATTTATTTATGACTTTGTTAAAGGTTCAACCAAATCCTAGAAACAAACTAGAAAATGAGGAAGTTAGAAACAGCCAGGCAGTGTATATATTCAACTAAGTTGCAAAGACCAGAACACTCTGAAAGAAGTTTACAATAACAAATGGAGAAAAGTATATTTACTAAAAAGATTTTACTAGCTCTGCCTTTTTGATTATCATATATATCTGTATTAATTCATATATAAAGTAAATTATATAGTAATTATATGTTTCTTTTGGACTAATTGTCTATCTGTGGTAATGTAATGTGACTTTAAGTATTGCTTCCTATGCAAAGTGGTGAAATAATGGCTATTTAATCTTCAGGAGATCAGTGAATGCTTAGGTTGTGGTAGCTTCTATATACTCAGTCTACAATCTCTCTGGTGCTTGGAAGTCAGCTGCTACAGAACTGCCTGGCATATGATACTATAAACTAAAGACAACCTATATCAAGGCGCCTCCAAAATTTTTGAAACTTTTCAGAGGACAGATCACCTTGCCTTTCTGTATGGAAAAATATTTATTACTACTTCAGATTCACTCAGCTCTTTGGCATAGGGAATTGAAATGAAGAAGCTCTGGAAAGTCACTGAGTCAGTGAGAAAATGCTGAGGGTTTTTGGAGATCCATATATTTATTATAACCCCTTATGTAGAATTTATTAAAAAAAAAAAAAAAAAAGTAAATGGCTATACCATAATGTATTAAAAAGTACCAAACCAGTGTATAGTGGCATTACACCTCTATATATTATACACTATGCAAATATCTTGCTCACTTGGAGCATCATTCAATCCATATATCTAGCAAAAACTCATGTATGGTGAAACTAGGACCTTGGAGTTGACTTTATCAGACTCATAATATAGATCTCTCATTACTGAAAGTGTTGAGATGCAAAGTTAAAATTCTTTGATACAGCCTATAGTGTTACTCCGTCAGCTCTGAAGTCATTTCTCATTACAGAAATGATCTTAAAATCTCAAGAAAACTCTTTAAAGAAAACATTATTGCTCCATTTTTCATCTAGACTGATTTTTTTTTGTCAATGCCTGCAGTCATTTTACTACAGAAATGAACTTAAAAGTATAACATAGGTTTTCCTCTGTTCAGTTTCTTTTCTGTTTTTCCTTCCTAGGCTTTCCTAGATAACAGTCCATTGGTTCATAAGTCTACAATAATTCATTATCTGGGGTATGAGTATGTGTAGTTTATAAAGCTCATACATTTACAAAGTCATATGAAGTATTGACTGAAATAAGTATATGGTGTTTCAAAACTAAAAGGAAAAACAAGCACAGGTACTTTGTAATCTTTGATACAGATCAGCAAAGAAGAAGCACTGTTAATATGATGTTGTGAAAGGATGTGGGTACAAATAAGCATGTTAAAGAAGTGCAGACAAGAATTTCCCTTGAAAAAAAAAAGACCTTGTTCTCTGAGGCTTTTAAAAATCTATATAGAAAACCTGTAGAGAAAATCCTGAAACTGAGATAATTTTATTTTATTTATTTATTTGTTCCCAAACTAGTGATACTTCTTGCATTAATTTGGGCATCTGAATGAAGACATAGAGGCTGCAGCTCAGGATGTTAAACATAGGATAAATAATCTGCTTCATATTTTACTTCCATATAGTGGAAATAATGTACACATTTCATTCATATGCTTGTCCCATATCCAGCAATTTTGTATTCATATGCTTAGCACATAATCACATAAACAGTCCTACTGACAGTCCAGTGAATGGTCTGCATTCTAGAAGTCACATGTATGAGATATCTAGCTCTCTTTTACTTTGGTTTAGTTATTCTGATTCAGTTGGAAAACATAAAACATATTCCTAGTAAATTCATGCTTGTAAGTACATTCATATTAGTTTTTCCACAAAGATTTATCCTGGGTAATATCCTGGGTAAAGAAATAATACTTGCACAAAATGATAAAACCATACACATTTTTAAAGTTACCAAGTAGCAGAATAGCATGAATAACAAAAAAGTATCATACAAGCAGCCAGTCTGACTCCTTAACAGAGAACTGTTTCCTCATGTCACTGAGTGAACAGAATGATTATTTGCCGGATTTGATTGTCCGATTATTCTTTCTCATGCTATTTCTGCTATATCATGACAAAGATAGTGTCATAAATACATAAATACATAAATTCATATAAATATTACTGATGATCAATGATCTTAAGAATCCATGTGAGATTTAATATGCCAATATATCCGCCAATTTGATTTCCAAGTGAGGAGCAAAACAAGATTAGTAATTACATTTTGCACATGTCTGGATATTGGCTTTACCTATAAACATAATAGCAAAAAATATGTTGCCATTCTGGGAGAGTTAAAGAGCATGAATTTCAGTTCTGTCTGCATACAGAAATCACAGTTAAAGGCATACATATATCTCATTCAAAGATAATATTTAAAGAGAAGACTAGGAAGGGGGAAAAAATAAAAGCAAATAATAATGAAATGTTTGTAGCATAAAAGCCCAATGCAATGCCTACTCAATTCACAAACTGCTTTTTAGTCTTCCACAGATTTTACAATGTTATAACACTCTTTTATTTTTTTCTTTTTTAATGATGGAAAGACACTGGTCATCTTAAAAAAAAAAAAAAAAAAAAAAAAAAAAAAGGAAAAGAAAAAAATGAAAGAAAAATCCTCCTTCTCAATTAGATTCTGCAAAGTGGCCCAGAACACAATTTAATCTTTCCTGACATTCCTAATGAACTGAAGAGTAGAAAGGAAATTAATGTTTCTGGTTTGGTTTGTATTTGTTCACAAGGATTTCAGTGATTCTGGAGCTTCACTGAATTTTCCCCAAGAGCAGCAAATGACTCTTTTTTTCCTAGAGTACTCTTGCTACAAAAGACAAAGTACTATATACTAAAATTTGTCAAAATTTACTGCTATAGTAACTTACGATATAACTCAGGACATGACACGGTGATAAATGTGAAAGCTGTGGTGAAACAAGGCATCCATTCAGCTCGTTTATCAGGGACCTTAAAGGAGGTTTCTTTCAATAATAAATGGTGAACAGAGAAAGTTTTTCCACCTTCCTTAGGCCTTGCTCAATAAAAAGGCATTGTGCACACCACAGAAAGTCTCCAACTCTATTGTAAAATAGTACTGTATCAATGGGCAACATGAGATTATTTGATCTACCTTGGTTCTACATCTCAAGTAGAGAGGAGAGTGAATGGCTTTTGCATGACATAGTAAAATTGCCTGTTGTATTATCCCATAATTTTGCTAGTACAGTGACAATCTGTCACAGGGCAGACTACGATTTTTTTCATCTTTTATCTAGGTGATGACCTATCTTATTACTTTATTACAGCAGGAATTCCTGTTTATCAGCTGACTTATTTTGGCAACTCACCCTCAGGGCACTTTCGCTAAAGAGTGTTCAAATTTTAACACTTCAGATCTCATCTTTATATGTATATATATATATATATATGTATATAGTTTTTATACATATAAATATATATATTTAGTCTGAGTGCTGCCTGGCCATGTTCACAAATAGCTGTGTGTATATTTTAATAGTTTTCGCTGGCAGCAACTGCTGTTTTGATTTTTTTTTTAATAATAATAAACAAGATTTGCAATATCTGTCTTTCATGGAAATAAGTTTTTTGAGATCAGACACTACAATTTTGACTCCAATTTTAGTAAGCTGTCAAATTGAAGAGCAAAAAAAAATGATTCAGAGTCTTTTGAGCTAAAACCATGTATTTGGGTTGTTATTTCTTCAGGTCTTTCATTATCAAAAAGTGGTATGGAAAGGATGAAAATAGTAAGATGTTTAGTCAAGAAAAATCTCTCTAAGATAGAGATGAGGAGATTTTTCACTGTGATGTATAAAAGGTTTCCTTAGAGAACACAACAGGTCTCAGTCAACGTAATAAGATCTGACTGGCAAGAGTTAAGTGGAAGATATAAGCTGCTTGCTTAAATTCATGTTAAAGTAGAGACTGAATAATAATAACAAAAGAGTGATTTTTTAGAGTAGTTCCCTACCTGAGGGACTTGAGTGAGATTACAATAAACTGGCAATACAAATTCCATTTAGATTAAATCTTGCAAGAATAAAAAAATAAATCCTATTAACAATAGCATGGCATGCTCAATAGCATCTGGTCTGAATTTTCAGTCAGTAATACATAATGAATTTTATTTTCTTATTTGTATATATACAGGAAAAACCCTGTATAAAAGACAACAGTCCAAAGTCATGATGTTACTTAATAATTAACACTACTATAAAGATGAGTAATAAAACACTAAATGAGTGGACCATTGTCTGCTCTGTAGCACCCTATCCAACAATGATTTTTAATATTTCTTTCCACAAAAAATAAAACAAAGGAGACAGAGCAAGTCTAGGCTATTAATTGCTACTAATTAGGAAGATGCTAATTACATTAGAATTCTTAGTAGCCATTGCAAGGACCTCTATGGTTTGATTTTCTTTGGTGTGAGGAACTGCCAGCTTTCATACAATAGTTAATGATCAGTCCTTCCAAAAATAGGATTGCTAATGCTTTAAATTGCAAATTTCCTGGCTCATTCTTTTCTCTTTTCTCTCTTGTCTCTTGAAGGTATACCACTACCAAACAACCTTCTTCATTTAAGATTATTTATCTCATAATGATTTTTAGTACCCTTCACTTACTAACATGGGATTCTTATCCATGTCTTATCCCATGTCTATACTTGAATTTTTAAAGGAAATTTTACTTGGGTAAAAATGTAAAATACTTCTTTTATTCATGACATCATCCTGATGCCTTCTTATAGACACAAACTATTATTTTTATTTGAAGTTATTTTTTTTCCCTAGTCCAAGCAGAATAGAAGTGCTTAGGCCTGGCTACCAACAGGCTATTCTGTAAGCACATGAGTTGCAGTACCTACTGCAAATACAAATGCACCAACTTTCTAACCACTTCAACTTCTTCCTTTGCAATGTTGAAGTTCTGAGTTTCACCCACCATCTTTCTTTCTGGGCAAAATAACTATGCCTTATGCAATGCTCCACTCAGGCAACAGAAAAAATCATGCAGAATAAAAATAAAATATTAAAGGGCTTTTTAGAGGACAGCAAACTTATCTAATTCCAGTAAACACAGTGACAGTAGAAATCAATCTTGCCAAAGCTCAGTAAACGTCTAGTGAAATTAATAAAGTTTTAAAGTTTTATGACTTAAATTTTGTACTTTTCTAGCCCTCTCCTTTTTTCTTTTTTTCCCTTTTTTTCCCTTTTTTTTTCCTTTTTTCCCTCCTTTTTTTTTAGTATGATGTATTAAAATACCTCTGATTTTTATACAATGAGTATGTGTGTTTTTTATCAATAAATGTTTATAATATAAAAAAAAATCCATAAAATGTCCTGCCAGCATTCATAATTTATTAGATTCATATTCAACATAAGCATTTAAATCATGAAATTCACTCTGACAGAAAGAAAAAATTCTTGACAGCAATTTTATAGAAAACAGTATATAGTTTGGAATATGTTCCTGGTTTTAAGTCTACCAATGATTTTGTGAATCTGTAGAGAATAAGGCATTTATTTCAAAAGTAATTGCTGTAATTTCTACCCTGTAATCTTCATCAAAAATTATTTTCATGTAGTTTAATAGGACACCTGTCTTAGTGAAATACAGCTGAGGGAACCATAGATTTGTCCACCTACTTTGGGCAATTCTGAAGAATTGACATATATAATTTGTGAGAACAACTACCTCAGATTCAATACAGTAATTGATTGCACAAATGAGTTAGAGAAGTAAAACAAAGCTGGCTGTGAATTTGCAGAAGGATATTAGTGAACTATGGGAGATGAAATTCAGTGTCGGTAAATGAAAATTCACAGACAAGGAGATAAAAATCATAGATATATATGGCAGTCATAGGTCTAAATTATTGATTAACTCAGGAAACTGATGTTGACTAGCTCTCAAAGAAGTCAGAAACCCACTCTGATGAAGAATATTAGGTACAATGGGAAAGGAAGAGAGCATAAAAAGAAAGAGAACATTGTGCCGTTGTATAAATTCATGGCACAGACACAGTCTAACCACTGAGTGCAGTTCTCCCATGCCGTAACCAGAAAGGTGCAAGAGCACAACAAATGTACTGAGAAAGATAACCAGAGTGATCAACAGCACAGAAGAGATTCCACTTCAAGAGAGGTTATATATAGACAGGATCTTTAGCCTTACAAATATGGTAATGAAGTAAAAAAAAAAAAAAAAGACAAATAAACACTATTTCTTAATTAATTTTAGTTAATTTTTCCTTTTAGTAAAACAGAAGAGAAGAGGAACTGTGAAATACAGTGTCTGCAGCTCATGTGATCTCTATTTCATTGCATCAATTTATTATAAACACGGTCTTTAGAAACATATGTTGTTAATCTTTACTTAATAATAAAAAAGCAGATAATCTAAATCCAATGGTAATACTTATGGCAGGGGAGTGGTGGAGACTTTCATAAATTGAAGTTGTATGACTCCCAAATAAGATTAAGGTGCGTATGCCACAAGGTAATCTCGTAATACCAATCATTCCTAAAGCTAAAATGGATCTTTTTTGAAAAGATATGGACAATAGGAGCTTTATGGCCAATTAGAATCATTCTTTGAAAGATCTTCTCTCTCTCCATATACTTACAGGAAGTCCAAGAATATTAGACTCACCAGACAGAGTTAAAAAGTTTGAATGACACAGATAAAAAGTAAGAATCAAGGAATTTCCTACTATACTCTTTTCTTCCCTACTCTGAAGAAAGGAGTTGTTTAAGGCTATATCCAGGGTCTGTGCTTGGAAGATTGTGAGTAGGCCTAGAGATGGGAAGATTATTCTAGGGCAGAGCTTCACAAATTTCCATGCAGTGATATCATCTATGAGGCTGTTTGGCAAAAGTGCTTTCACTGTGGTCATCAGGAAACAATATCTTTCATTTGTATCTGTGAGCAGGATTGAACAGAAAACTTTGAGTTCAGTTTTTCTGCTGTTGTTTATAATACAATCTATGGAGAGAGGAGGAGAAAAAAAAGCACCTGGTTTTTGTCAACAAATCAGAATCATTAAATAGAGAATAGTGAGCAGTCAAAGTTGTCTTTGAAGCAAGTATTTCAGAAATCATCAATAAAAAGGAATGTCTGCACTTTCTGACTAAACAACTTGCAATAAATTATTCATCATTATATCAGTCCCTAACTACTGTCGCCAGTTATCTTTGCTCAGATTTTTCCTTCTATTCTTATAGACGAATTCTTCATATAGAAGAATTTCTTATTTGCTTTACTAAAATAAATGCACAGCAACTCATTGTCATTAAAATTCCTCAAAGGCTACCTTGCAGAGAAGTATGCCTATTCAAAATCATCACCAAATTACATTTAGCCAGGATGATTTTGATCATGTCAGACAAGTTGCAGTGATTAGCAAGCCTGTGCTATCCTGATAGACAGGGACTTGGTATTAGTTGCTCATATTTTTCATCAGATTCTGTCTGAATTACAGCAATCCAATTGAACTAATCATGGACTTGGCACCTCTAGAAAACTTCATCTACAACCTGTCTCCTTAATGACATGAAGTGCAGCAAGCATAGAAAACCCATCTTCTGTTTTCTACAGTTAAAAAGATGCTGAGCCCAATTAAAGATCATTATCATTATCTTCAACAGTGTAAGTTTATACATTAAAAAAAAACAACAAAAAATTAAAACAAATATTTCAGGATTCAGCATGCAAGAAATTTGCAATTTCACTACAAAGGAACTTTCTGTCTAAAGGGCAAATTTTACTCTTCAGGAGGTATACTCTTACTAGCAAACAAAAAATTCAGAGGAGTTAACTACACCCTCATTTATTAGAAATAGGAGAAAACACTTTCTGTGGGCAATCTTTAAACAACTCTGAAATGCAGAAACAGCGATGAGACAGTCCGGAAACATCTTGCACACAAAAGCAATATGGCATCATTCCCATGGTGCTAAACCCAATTAGATAGGCCTGAGAGATAGATATTATTGGCCTGGATTCAGTGCCACAAAAATAATACTGTAATTGCTTCTGAATTCAAGTGGTAAGGCTACAAGGCACCTAACCCAAGTGTTTTCTCCCAGATATGTCAAGCAATGGTAGCAAACTGCCACAGGAAATATAAACCACTGTCTTAACCCTCTTTCCATAAACCACTACCTCTAACATAGACTATGGTTTATTTATTAAAAAGAAGTCCAAATAAAACCCTGGACAAATAAGCTACCTTACACAAAATTCTGGAAATAGAAACAACAAATGAACAAGGAACAGGATTAGTTTCATCAATCAGTGATGAAAGTGGAAGATACTGTTAAAAATAAAATTAAGGAGTTTAACAAATAATAAGGGAGTGTGGTAAGACTAACTTCTGACCTGCTTTCACAGTCCTATGCTTGGTAGTGCATTCACCACAGCAATTCTTAACCAGATAAACTGGCTGAGCAATGGGATTTAAAAAAGCTAAAAATGTAGTTTAACATAAAAAAAAAAAGAAAAGAAAAAGGAAAGAAAAAAAAGAAAAAAGAAAAAGAGAAAAAAGAAAAAAGAAAAAAAAAGAAAAAAGAAAAGAAAAAAAAAGAAAAAAAGAAAAAGAAAAACAAAAACAAAAAGAAAAAGAAAAAGAAAAAGAAAAAAAAAGAAAAAAAAAGAAAAAGAAAAAGAAAAAAAAAGAAAAAGAAAAAGAAAAAAAGGGAAAGAAAAAGAAAAAGCTTATTCTGCAGCATGCAGGATCATTACTTTCAGTAATTAAGAGAAGACTCCTCCAGGATAGAATTGTAACCTGTTGTTTTCACTAATTAGAATTCTGTTAAGAGAGTACTAGGCTCTAATTTAAAGCAAATAGTTTCTAACGTACTCTTCATTCACACACTGCAGGATACTAATACGCATCATGTATGTTTCTCTGAATCCAGGAGGAACTGTCACTCTTAGACCTAGCAGCTTTCCTCTGAAGCTATTTTCACTGAAATATTTGTTGTCTCTTTGCATAACAATATAATACGATGTCTTAGTGAGACAACTAAAGAACTTGCGAATTACTGCTTCAAGTTTTATAATCTTCCATTTTAAATATCTAGTAATTTTCAAGCATAGGCAAGAAGTAGACTCTTACAAGGGGTTTTTAATTGTAGATCTTGACATGTATCTTGGAAAATCACCTAGCTTACTTTCTGTCTCAAGTCAGGAGTTACTGTAACTAAATTATTACTCACAGAAGCTTTTCTATAATGTCTAACAGACTATCAGAGACTCACAGCTATAAAGGTAGTCTATTCCAACACTTCATTAAGTTTAATAGCATTAAGAAGTTTTACTCAAAGTCCAAAATAAATCTATCTTCTTGCCATCTAAGTTCAATACTATCCTATCCTTCACAGGAATGGAAAATGGCTTTTCTTTCTGCAGCAATGTTTATGTATTTGAAAATTGTCATTTTGTTCAATTTACATTTCCTTGTCTTCTCAGACTAAATATCCGTATTCTTTTATGTTTTCTGGACTTTTAGTCATTCATATTATTCTTTCCCAGACTATAATCAGGTATTCTACATTTATACTAAAGTGCAACACTTGCAACAGGACACAATGTTGAACTGAAACCTTTTCAGTAACTAATGAAGAAGAAATACTTTTCTTCTAGGTGATTCTAATGTTCCTTTTTTTATACCAAACTTCGTGTTCGGTTTGTAATCAACTTTGATTCTGAAATATTTTTTGTTTGTTTGTTTCAAATATCTAGGTGAATTCAGAGAGGTTTATTTGGCCAGTAGCTTATTCAAAACATACTAATCTGTCAACGATGTCTAAATTCTACTGAACACATTTAACTGCTTTCTGAAATCCCACAAGGGGTCAGATTTGTACAGGTATTTCCATACCTGAGGATATAGAAGATGCCTGGTCATATTTTCTGAAGTCGCTAAACAAATATTGCTTTTGCAGATTCTTAAATTTCTTTGAGGATCTGAACACAACTGAATGATTCCGATTCACAACCACAGAACAGAAGTATGCAAGTGTTTCTCACTAGAAAGCATGTATTTGGTATTAAAATGTCACTAAAGACCTATCTCAGGGAATGAGCTGTTTGGAAAGCATTTCAAAACCACAGATAGAAAATCTTACTTATTTCTTGATTATCATGGTAAAACAATAAAATATGTCTTACAATCCAAAGAAGCCATGGTTGGATCGGACCCCTGAAAAATGGAAAGTCAAGGCATCAACAGTTTCTTAAGGGTAGCTACCATAGTGAAATGTCTTTATGCTTGCTCTTTTTTATTGTCTTGCTAATCAGTTGCAGTTTGGAGAAAATTTGTCTTAATTTTAAGATGCATCATTTTTTAAATTGAGCCAGACTTCCCACCTTAATTAAAAATATATTAGGTGATATTTTCTGTTGTAGATTTTTCAGAACACAAAATTGTTTTTATGGGGGGCCACTGCCTCTGGCAGACTCTGGACTACAGGAATCCCTCCTACCAGATGCTGGAGCCGAGTTTGTCTCTCCATCACAGGTTGATGAAAGTGGATGTTACTTTCCCATTTGTGGGACCAGTGAATAGCGAGGCTGATTACGTACCCTAGCTAGAGACACACATCAAGTTGGTGGCACAGACCAGTGCAGACAAGCTGCTGCCATCAAAACCACCCACATATCTCCTTACTGAAACCTCATAAACAGAGCTGTGGACAGTTATGTCCTTCCTCCTCCTCCCTCCTCTCCAGCTAATAAAGTCTGAAGTTTTCTAAAGAAAGCACACACACCCTCACTCTCTAGTTCACAGAACCTACAAACTCAGAGTCCTCAACAATCATGACAAGCTCACTGAGATCAAGATGAGTCTCGCTGAGTTTCCTTGATTTAATAAGTGAGTAAACTTAGTAAGCCAAAAAGCTCCAAAACTCATGTTTATAAGGTATTAGAATTTTGTGAGTTTAATATAGTTTCATAATCCCCAATAAACAACCCCAAATCTTAACTTCTACCTTCTTATTTACAAAGTCCAGTCCAAAGTTGCAAAGTCTGGGCTGCCCCTCTCCAAAGATATGCTTGTGGTTTCCTTGAGGCTTTAGGTCTTTGTCAATGCCTCTGCTCTTTCCTGTCTACCAGATTTGCATCTCCCTTTTTGTTTACTGTTTCTCGCTTTACCTATAATCCCTTTTGTTCTGGGAAGATCCTTGAACACTTTAAGGTTATGCAGTGGCTCTCACACTCCACACACCATCTGCCTTAGCAAATATTATCATAGCTTCCTAACCACCTAAGTGAAAAGTGAATTACACATGCATATAATGCTGAGGGGGAGGAATTCTGAACTGTGCCATTGGCTGCCAGAGAGCACACGTAAGCTACTAAAAAGGAGGGGAAGCTTTAAAAAAGCAAATCAACTGCTCAAGGTCACCAGAAATTGCGCAAACAAAGCAGACATACAAAATAAAACTGGAAAATAGATACAAGTCACCTGGTTCCAAGGTAATCTTCTCAAATTCAAACATAATGAGGAAGGTCTCTGATGACTTAGAATTACTTCTGACTGAAAAAAAAAGAATGCAATTTAAAAAAAAAAAAAAATGGATCAAGGTATTCAGCCTAAAGATTTCTAAAGCAGTACTGAGATAATTTAATGACTCCTCCGAGACTGCTGTTTTACCTTGCTGTACTTCACAATCTTTGGTAGTTATAGAGAATTTGAGAAAAACAAAATGTTAAAGAAAAATGGTAAACCTTTCCCTTCTCTTCCCTTCCTCTATTATCCTCCTGCCTGCTTTCTCAAAAACATTTCAGTCAAAAAGTCTCTCATATACAAATCAATTTATCTGACACTATGATCCTTGCTTGTGGATTTCTTTAGATCATCCAAATAATAGCAAAGATGTCTCAGCCCTATCACTATCTCACCCAAACTCTCTTCTAGCAGAATATAGATGTGTGAGATTAAACTAGACTGTAGATAGATGGCTTCTTCTAGCTATGTCCAGTTCATATAACCGAATGATAAATTGAGCACTGATGGCCTCCACATTAACTCTTTGAACTCTTTCATCTCTAGGAAGGTGGAAATCATATATCCACTTTCTTACCAAGAGAATACAATACAGAGCATGCACCAGCATTCACATAAATCTCTCACAAGGTTACACCTCAAAGTAATACCCTGCATTCTGCATCATGGTCCCTGAGCTACCATCTACAAGCCTTTAGTGGAATGTGCAAAAGCTGAGAGATTGAAACTTCTATTTTCTCTTGAGAGTCTCTGCCAAGTTTAAACTTTTCCTGCGCTACTATTATTTTCCATCAAAGGAAAAAATAATGGTTTTGCTTCTTTCTGCTACTGATTTCTTCTTTGTTTTTTATTTGTTTGTTTGATTTTCTCCAATGGGAATTGAACTAGGGAAACCTATTAAAGTTATGGAAAACAGAACTTGCAAATACGCCCAAGATGAAAAATATATCTCATGGGAGATGAGGAATGCTGAGTGAAATTTGTTTCTATATACTTCCTGCCCAGTTTAATGGTAAATGTGTTAAAATCTAAGAAAAAAAAAAGTACTATTAATGCAATAATGTATTCACAGATACTCTCCAGATACTTGCCAGCTTCTGGGTGACAGTTTCAAATGCCAAAATTGAGAGTTTAACTGGCAGGAGTAGGTTATAGCAGCAAAAGGAGAGTTAAAGTACTTTGTTTCAGGGATCAATGTGTAGGAAACCCTTTTATTTGTTTTGTAAGTGTTGTGGTTTATGTGCATTTATTTGAAATGTTCTTGCTGGGTGTCTTGTAAAATTCTGTTGCTGTGGATTTTATTCTTCTCAGTATCAGAGTTACTTCTCTAGTATGTTATGAAATGACCTTGTCATATATTTCCATCTGTTCATTTGAAATGTCTCATTCCCTCTCCCGTAAGATCATATTCTGACACCTCAAATATTTTTGTTACTCTTTAGAAAAACGTATCACTCTATAACCAAAAGTTTTCATCAAAGTAAAAATATGTTCTTAGCAATTCCTTATGGTCTATTGCAAAAACTTCTATTAAAATTCAATGATCTCCTTCTACATAATCTATCAACTATCTATCTGTCTGTCTGTCTGTCTGTCTATTGGGCAGCCGCACAGTAGCTGCCCAACGGGAGATATATGATGTCTGGTGCTGAGCCAGCAAGGGTGGCAAATCACTCCTTCAGATGAACTTTGCTTGAAATTTGCTCATTATAAGCTCATTATAATGCCAACGCACACCTCCATCCCGAAAGTTACCCGCCTCTGAGGTGTGACTCCTCACTGAGCATGCGCTCTAGATTTTCGATTGACTCTACCTTTAAATGAAAGCGAGAAACTTTTTCACCAATCAATAACAATATTAAGTGTGACTATAGTCACTCAAGCTCCACCTGAATATAAAGAAAAGTATAAAAGGTGAACTCAGGAGGAAAGAAGGGAGGAAGGAAGAATCCATCGCAACTCCTGGATCAGTTGATGGACTGATCCCCATTTCCTCCCCTCGGGTTGGGACGCTGCCTGTGGAGACTCAAGACTGAGAGCCCTCTCCCATCTTCTGCGGTGTGATGATTGCACATTTGTACATCAGAGCTAGCTAAAAACCCCACACCGTAGTAGAGAATTTCCTATACTGACATCCGAAACCTGCTTTGTAAATGTCACATTTGAATAAATCACGCTGTTTGTGAACTTGACTACTTGTTTGGGGGGCATGATCGGACCTGCAGTTGACTGTTCGCGAATCCAGTACTGCCAGAGTCGAGCTCATAGTTGATCACACTGTTTGGGAACTCGATGTGCTCCTAGGATGCGATCAGACCTACAGTCCACAGACTGCTCATGAATCCGATACTGATTTGATATCTCCTTCTCCCTTCTACCCCCCACCACTGTGGCTGTCAAACTGCAACATTTTACATGGTGCTTTGGCTCAGGTATTCTTGTGGGCTCACAGTATTCTTTGTTCTCCCGAGAGCTACCTCTTCTCATGTACAGTGATATGATCCCTAGCGCAGTTATTACCTTTAACAATCTTTCTCATCCCAGCTCTAGAGTGCCTTTAAAAGCATTTGCTACTTGTGAAGGTTGAAAGTAAGGAATAAAACACATAACCACAGTCCTAGTCCATGTGTTTATTTTCTAGTAATCTTAATGCAAAAGTTATTTACCCCGCCCATTGCTAGACTCTGCAAAATCTGCCTCTGCCAGATCTGAACCACAGGAACAACCTAGAAACTATTCAAGTTAATGGACCAAAATTATTACACTTTTACCTACTCATCAAATATACCCACCTCTGACAGCATCTGAAGTGTTTGCTCCTAGAATGTGTGAATTCAGAGAGGGAAACATACACCTGCTGTTCTGCATTTTTTAATCCTTCTGAATCCTTCTGATTTTTCCCTATATTGTAGATCACCTGTGATTTCTCACTTAAGATGTGTCTCTCCAGATATTCTTTGAGACTCTTGTGCTCATTCTCTTGGGCTACTTCTAACACGTCCACTATTCTCTAATTAACTGTCTTCTAAACTCCTTTTAAATGTCTCCTTATCATAGAGCTGTACCTTAAAGTCTTGGTCATATTAAATTTTCCTTTAGAAAAAATAAAGATGATGATATGTATTGTCTTTCATTCTAACTACTATACATGTTTCCTGCTTGCAGTGGGAGATACTCCACAGCAGCAAGGAAAGGTAACATAGCTCCAAATGTTGCTGAAGCCACATTTCTCCTCTGTTAAGTTGCAATCCCTTTTACGCATATTTCCCAGGAGCAAAAGAAGGTTTCATGCAACTGAAAGAAGTTTGGAGCCAATAACTGAACAATAACTTAGCATTATAAATCAGGAAGTAAAATCACTTTGATGAAATCAGAGAAAGATGGGACCTTTTATTAGCTGATAATGTGATCCATTCTTTGTATTACAGTCTAACTACCACTACTCTGTATGGGTGACATGAATTAAAGGTCCACAGTATGTTTATAATCTATCTTACTTTCAAGTATCAGTTATTAAAATCAAACACAGATGAAGAGCAAGGAGTTGACAAATTGCAGACTTTCTAGGATTTTGAGAATGAGAAGAAATAACCACAGTTAAAAAAAAAAAAAAATGTATAAGAAAAAAAAAATGGCTCTAAACATACACAACTCATTTTTGAGGCTTCCACAAGTCTGTAGGAAAGGCTTATAAACTGAAGTTCCAACCCATTGGATTAGCTGTCATTGGGCATGATATTTGCAGACAGACATACTATCATGCTCATCATCACTCAGTTGTCTGTGAATTACACATTATATTTTTCATTCCTTTAACCATCCTCTGTGAACTGCTATAAAATGAACCTGCAGGGATCATGCAGAATTCTGTAGTGACTAGTATATTAGGTTGCTCTGCAAGTATTAACTGTGACAGACAGGTAGAATTTGTTCTAATGTACTCCTACAAAAGGACATTGTTACAGTATGTAACAATAATCTGCAGGGTTTCACTGGTTTCTTTACTTGTAGGAGACAATAAAATGTGCATTATAGCTTAGAGGTAAGGCTCTACATGTTTGTAGAGTTTGCTGAAGAAATGCTAAAGTTTCAAAATGACTTTAGTATAAAGTATTCTTTTTCTTCCAAATCAGAAACAAGTCAATCTAAAGGACAAAATGCAAATACCAATTGTGTATATTTTTTCCCCAGGACAACTGATTTAATTTTCAGGCAAACAAAAATATGCTTTCATGCATGTCTTTGAAATGTCAAGATCATTTTTCTCTCAATGTCTGTAGCGATGCCATCGCTAGACCATTTAGAATTCTGGATAATTCTTTACTCAGACAGTAACTGTCAAGCCAATGAAAAAGGATTCTAAATGCATTCTTGAAACTTTTAAATAAAAGTATTTTTATATGTTGATGACTAAGAAAGCTAAAGAATACAATAGAATTTAATAAAAACAATAGTTATCATTATGTCAGAAAAAAAGTTTGCTGTAACTGGCACTGAGCTACTGAAGTGATGGATGTATGAGAAGTACACAGAAAATTGATAACAGGAGTTTTGGGATGCTGCTTTTTGAACTGAGAAGAAAACTCTATTTGACACGTATTCATCCACAGCAAGTTACAAAGCCACTGAAATGTCCTCTGGTAGAAAACTCTATTGGATAAAAGATGTGCCAATATGCACACTCTACTGTTCCTTGCACTAGGGCGCTACAGACAGAGTTAGGATAGTTTGTTACATAATAAGGGTTTATTATCTTGAAAGTATATGAAAATAAATATTTGTACTAGCTGTTTTTTGTATGTAAATGTATCCCTTTGGTCTTGTTTAAGAACATAACACAATAAAATGTACCTCATTTTCCTTTGATGCTTAAGTCTCATTTAACTGAAATGCACCAATGCTTAAAAAAAGTGTGTTTGTTTATTGTTTGCTTATTTGTTTGTTTGTTTGTTTGTTTGTTTGAAGCCCAAGCATCTTATTCAGAATGCATTCAGAGCCTGGAGATTCTTTTCACTGATTTTACTAGGTTTTAAGAAAGAATGTACCTTCTAATCAATCATATTCTCGACTTCTTAAATGATGTGGTCAGCAGTTAAGTCAATATATATCACTGAAATTAAATTTATGATTCAAAAATTATATAATCTGTCTATTTATGCTTTCAGTGACATGACTTTAATGTTTATGAAGAAATCAATTTTGATTCTTCCTAGGGTAAAACTTTGTGTTTTTACATTTAAAAAAGTGAAAGATTAACAGCTTTCAATATGGTGCTGAATTGCAGAACATTTATTTTATTTTATTTTATTTTATTTTATTTTATTTTATTTTATTTTATTTTATTCTATTTTATTTTATTTTAGGATGTGATTAGCTATTTTCATGCTGAAAAATCTGATTGTTTGGGGGATAATAATAATAAAACTTTTAGAAAGTTTCACTATATACTCTATGAAGATAGTCCTTGCAGTGAATTAGATATTTACTTTCATTGTATGCTGTATTCATTTCAAGCTTAATAATCTAGCAGTTTTTTTTCCACAATCTACTTTCTTTTTTCCTTTCAAGTTTGTGTTATTTTGTCTTACCATATTTTCTTTCTGCAATATTTTAAGTCATAAGTAGTTTTAGTGAACAAATACTGCTATTCTCTTTGAATACTACGCAGAATTATAAATAGTACGTACAAGCTTGGAAGACAAAAAACAGCTTTGGGAAGTTAGATCTCAAATAATGTGTTAAAATTTGATAATTCTGGAAATTTGTGGGTTCTTTCTGACTTAAAAGTTCAAGTTCTTAATGGGATATTGTGGAAACTTCCAGACAAATTGTATACAATATAGATCTTCACTATAATATTCTGAATATAAGACTATAGAAAACACATACTGTCTTGTGATCAGTAAATGATTAGTTTTTGGTCAAGGTTAACCACATGAAGGAATAACTTTTTAAATAAAAAAGTACAACATTTAGGATATTTAAATTTATATATTTTTTTCTTAATGAAGAAAATCTAGTAATTTTCACCTTGCATTTTAGAGGGAAACTGTGTCTCTTTTTCCTGCACTTATTTTAACACTAATATACTAATGTACTTTCTTTATACCTAAATAAGGTCTGATTCTCCATCCTTTTGGAGGAAAGATACAAGACACGACCTTGTTTTAGTTCAATGCTTCGGATTTGAAATGGAATTTTAAAATTGAATGCATTTGAACCAGTTTAATTGGTTTCTAATGTAGCCCACTTACTTAAAGACCAATTGGTCTAAAGGCATGATATGCTCTGGTTTAAACTTGTGTGTTTTGAGCCCCCCCAGAGGGCTGCGCTGCCATCCAGAGGGACCTGGACAGACTGGACAACTGGGCGGAGAGAAACCTCATGAAGTT
>JAWLRI010000001.1:12440891-12457363 GCA_034781795.1 Crypturellus tataupa
GGACTAGATGACCTCTAGAGGTCCCTTCCAACCTTAGGCATTCTATGATTCTATGATTCTATGATTCTATGATCTTCAACTGGAATGAATGACTAAATGCAGCCTTTTGACCCTCTGCTAGCTGTAATTTACCACATACTAAGAACCATATTCTTGATTATCATGTTATATAATAAATATTCTGGATTACATTAATACATACATACCACATTAATTTGTTCTCATAATTAGGCAATCAGAAAGGGGAACTAAGAATCATTTACTTGTGGTAATTCTTTAAGCTACTCTACCTTAATCATTTGGGACTATGAATTCCAGCACATGGGTTTCTTAAAGCATTGTTTCTGAAATGATTTTCTTCAAAACAAGTTAATGTTCATGAATGGATTTTTGGATTATTGTTTGTTTTTTCACTTGTTTGTTTTTTTGAGGAGGGGAGTGTTTTATAGATAATATGACTTTACAAATTTTCCTAGGTACGTAACTTAGTGGTGAACTAAAAGATTATAAATAAGAGAACTTCAGAAAAAAAAGGAGTAGTACTGCCACCCAGCCTATTCTGAGCACTTCTCAGCAATATTGTTCTCAGGATACTTTTACAGTGAAATCAGAAGCATAAGATAGGCTTTTAAAAACTAGTTTTAGTTTAATAATCTCAGATAGATAACTTTAACTTTGAAATTTCAGTAATGCAGACCTGAGCAGAGCTACATAAGCTTACCTGAAAATGTGGGGACATGACTGTCCACCTATTTGTTTTTGCCTTACTTGAACTGCTCAGAATTTCACTTGGCAGAAGGGATGCAGAATCCCAGATTGCTCTGTTTCCTGATTTTTCTAAGTCACATTCCTTAAAAGTGACATCCCCTTCAGGCTGAGAAGTAAACTGAAAGTAGGCTTCCCATTTTCTGTAGCCATGAAGATACTGTGTGAAAACTTACACTTCTTTTTCTAGATTTCATGCTTTTTAGAAGTAAAACATTGACCTGGTCTTAGATGCAAGAAGAGGTTACACTCTTTGAATCTTAATATTTCATTTGCAGCCATGAGGCAAATCTTAAGTCTGAGAAACAAAGTTTCACCCACACTTGAAGTTTTGTACTAGTCAGATTTCAGAATTTCAGCACGTCTCTGACAGACCGAAGATGTTGTGAACCAAATTTTTGATGTGCCTCCCTCTTCTCATCTGGTGTAAAAGGAGTGTAAATAGGAAATTTAATCAATTTAATCATGTAAATCCCTGTACCAAAATAACTTCCTGCTTTTTTGAATTATTGTATACACATCTCTTTTTTTCAGGCTTCACTCTGAACCATTTGCAAATTTAGTTCATTAAGTAACACTTTACTACAATAATTGCTGAAAATACCTAATATTAACAACAGGTGACCTTTCTTAAATCAACAGCAACAACAAAAATTAATTTATCATATTAATGATAAACAATGATATGATATCAAATAATGATAACAATTATTTTAAAAAAGCATGCATACTTTCAGTGTTAAAGAACTCATATACTTTTTTCAGAGGGCTCTTGTAAATTAAATATCTTTTCGGTATTCCACTCTTCCCGGTCAGAATAGCCAGTAGAAAAGTTCTCTAATATACAAGCATTGCATTTAAATTGATTAATTTCACCATCATATTTTATGCATAATTGTGGCTATTTAGAAAGGTTTGGGGTTTTTTCACTGTAAATGCAATAATTATTTCAAACTTTATAGATAGATTTGCTTTTAATTACACCGTTTGATTTTAATTACATGAAGATATCTTGGGAGAGAAAAAATGGTCATGTCAATCCTGGTATATGGTACTGTAAATCGTTTTAGAATTCTTTTTATATTACTAATGTATCTCTTTTCATTTTTCTGTAGTTGTGTAATAAAAGAAAAAGCATTCTTTTTATCCTTTCATTGTTTTTCTGCACAGTTACTGCTTCCACTGATCTTTGTTAAAGTTTTGTCTTGCCTGTCTCTGTATTTAAAATCCATTAATTATTCAGATATCAGATTGTGAGGAAACATTATTCTGTGCAAATTCTTAGGTTCGTTCTTATCACTGCAGCATCTGAATAGCTTCAAGATGAAGACTAAGCAATTCATTACATACTCATCATATATAATCCCTGTTTTCATTCTCTTCTCAAGAAGAGAATGTTTTTTGTTTGTTTCTGGTACAGAACACACTGGCAGTATTTTATATTAGAGGATTCTTTGGCAGAGCGCTACTTGCTAGTTCCTCTAGGCCAGTCATGAGATACACTCCCTCAAGCATAATGATCATGAAAACCTCCATATCTCCTAAGACTATTTTTTTTTGTCTTTCGTTGCCTTCTAATTTCATTATAGCAATGCATCAAAAAGAAATATAGCTTAATGTAGAAGTGGAAGGCATTACTTAATTTATTTTCAAGAAACCGAGATGAAACAAATGCATTAGGATGTTTCATTTTCACTAAAAAAAAAAGAAATAAACCTTTGTTTATATATGTATATATGTATGCATATTAATTCTACAGGATATTTCCAAATAAAGCTTTTCATAGTGCTCAAAAACAAAGAAAAAATATCCATACGGAATGGATATTTTGATAATACTTCCCAATAAGAATAAAACTTCATGATAATAATAAATTAAGTAGAAATCTCATTCTTCTTTAATTCTGCCTAGAATGGCAACACCTAACCATAAGGTGATTCAGCTTATCTAATTTTGATTTTTTTTTTCAGTGCAGTGTATGTTACTGTATTTCATTCTTATTGTTCAATAAGATTATAGTTATATCACAGAAATATGACTCCAAAATGATAGATTATCAGTCATTTAGAGAGACCCTTTTTTGGTTTGGCAAAGACATAAAATATTAAAGCATCCCTTACAGACAGTAACAATATTGAACAAAATAGAAGAGGAAGACATTCTGGAGGAAAATCTATTCACCATGGTGTGAGAGAAGCTGAAAAGTTTAGAGTACTAGACAAATTAGATTTTCAGGTCAAGTCTGAGTCTAAGCTTATTTAAAGTTTTGAGAAGCTTAAACTTCTTTACCATAAGCAGTCTTTCTAAACTAGAGTTCAAGATATATCCTATATAGTTTTCTGATCACTTGCTTAGGTTCAATACTTGGTGTAAAAACTGCTAAAACTTCCTCTTAAAAATATTCAAATTATAAGAGCATTATTGTCATTTTTTATAGCTAATTTGCTTACTAAGCATATCATATTTGCCAGAGCAAATATTAGTCAAAATATGTTAACATTTTAAGGTGTTTTTTTAAATAGATTTTTCCCCTCAAAATGCTGTAGTATTGAATTGCAGAATTAAATTAATTTAGGATCTTTGGGGATATATTTTCTACCAATACCTAGAACATTCTGGTTTAGTTTATCAGTAATTTTTGTATTGGTCTTATTCATTAGTACATATTCATTGCAAACACCTACCATAGGTACATTTTTTTTAATGTCACCTGAAGTATCAGTAAATAATATGATTTTTATAGTTATATTACATTTTAGATGAAATAAATAGATTATTGCAGATTTTGTGTGATGATACAATAAAAAAATCACTGTTTCTTCCATCAAAGGTTGTAAAAGGATACCTATAAAGACCATCTGTCTCTCTTTGCCCAACTGTATTCTGCAGTCATTTGTACTGTGAGGCACTTCTTTGAAATTGTTTAATATCCTATTTGTAATAGCTTGTATCTTCTGTCTTTCCTTTCATTCTCCAAAAACACATCCAATTTCCCTTGTGTTCCAAAACTACTAGAATTAAATGCAGTGATGCTGAGTCTTTGGTAAAATGGAGTATAGCACTAACTAATTTTTATTATTTGATGATGACTGATTTTTGTTTGGAGTTAAGCTAGTGGGAAATACCGCAGTATTAGTTGGAATACAGTTTTATTTGCATCTCTAGAGACTGCAGTAAAGGCCTATATTTGTCAAAATATGAATGACACAAGATTGTTTTTTCCCCTTCATGAAAACCTAGGGAATACCCTAGAAGGACAGACATGGTAAAATTAAAAATGTGAGGTGACATGTTTGGTCACTTTGCAAAAGAAGTTGAAATTTAATTTAGTACCCACATATATGGCTGCATTTGCTAATGGGAAATAGAAAACATATTTTCATTTGATATTTTGTTTTCAAAGGTAAAAAAACTCAGATATTAACTTCAATCATTATTGAAGAGCTTATTTATGACAAGTATCTGAAAATCTACTGCTAGTAAAAATATCTTTTAAGGTTTCTGAAGACTTATATAAATAAGTGTTTTAAGAATCAATTAAATTTTATCTAAAGATATTAATATTTATAATTTATATCATAACTTTTAACATCATATTGTTTTATATTATAATTTTAATTTTTGAGATTTTTGTTTAAGAAAAGGAAAGACATACCGTTGATAAAGAACTATGTGATATATTGAGGAGAGTGGTATTTGCCCAAAATTTTCTTTAAAAAGTGGATGTATTTTCTTTCTATCCATAAAATTTACATTGTACACCTGTAAAAGTAATCTCCAAGAACTCAGTGTCTATATTTAACAAAAGAAAACTCATGCTAAACTCTGCCATTTGATATTATATTGACCAATATAAGTCCAAGCCATTGTACCATATTTATTGGTTTTACCCCCACTAATTCAGATGCAGATATGTGTGAACTGCTCTCAATTGGCTTGATATTATTTATTATCCTTGAGTTGATTAAAATTATCATAAATAGGAAGATAATTCACGTAAAAGTTTGTGGATGTCAGGCAAAGGAAAACTAGCAGTTCCTCCTAGTAGGACAAGTTAAACAGAAAATAATTATGTTGATAATTTTGAAATGTTTTCTCTGTGTCTTTGCTCCCTCGTATTCAAACTAATTAGGCTAAACTAGTTAAAAAGCTAGTAATGTTTTTGATGACCCTACCTTTGTAAAATCTGAAAACCAAGACTGGAATTAATTGATGCTTTGCAAAGAGTACTGTGGTGTCTGGAAATCAGGTCACTAAGTTGCTTCCAGATGGGGCCCAGCACGTAACACAATCAAAATCACTAGTCACATTTTGAATATCTTGGTTAGAGGTGTCTAGATCTCATTAGGAGCACACTTGCTATTCAGATGCTGATATTTCTTTGCAATAGGCAGTGTAAGTTTCTTCCAGTAAGTGTTTTTTTTTTTTTTTTTCTCAGCGCACTTTATAGCATCAGCAGCAAAGCACTCTGCCCTTGGTGGCTGCATCTTACAAAGTCATGGCAGATGAAAACTAGCAAAATGAATTCATGTCTGATGGGTTGTTTTTGCCACGACAGCTGTGCCTGGGAGATGGGCAAGCCAAGGGAGCTAAGTTTGGCTCATGCAGAGTGTTTGGCTCTGTGTCAGCTCTGTGCCCAAACATGTAAATAAGCCAAGCCAGTAGGAATATTTTGGCATTATCTTCTGGCTGTCACAGTGACCTTATATATCACTTCATACATTCTCACTTTTGTATGTTTATAATCAGTTCCAATGGATCGTCTAATGTTTTGGCATGGATTTGCTTTGGCTCTGGCTTCAAATTTCCTGGCTTGTTTATACAAGTTGCATCCAGCATGCCTGTGAAATTCATTAACACATATTTAAGAGTAACTAATATACATTTTTATGTTCTGTAAAATGAGGAGATGGATGAATATGAGGCTAGGGTATTTACAATAAATTAAGCAACAGAGTTGGTATTATAATAATCATATCTCTTCTCTGTATATCAAAGAAAGTCAATGTAGTGCTAAGAGGAAACTATTTGTTCTATTTGCTCAGGTTACATGTTATGCATATTGGATGTGGAGAGTAGTATATGTATACACCTACATATGAATACATTTATGTAGTGGGATATATGATTACTTATCAAATTTAAGATATTATCTTAAATGCTTATAATAATTAAGAATGAGGGGAAAAAATGTGTAGGTTGTAAGCATCAAACTGATAGCATATAATACCTTTTGTTGCCTGTCCTGGTAGGAGGATTCTTTAATGTTCTCCTTTACACAGCAACTGCGAGCTATATTTTTAGGGTGCATTCAGTTACATAAATAATTTATTAGGGGCAGAGCAGTGTCATCACTAATCTCTCCTAGTGTTAAATTAATGTCCTGAAGATTTTTTATGAAGTTTCATTTACATATACAAACTGATTGCATACAGAGTAGCAAAAGATCTTTGCTAGTTCTAAGTTCTATCACTATACTGTCATAGTTAATTATTAGTATTATTTGCTATATGTCTCTTGAAAAGGTAAATGCTCATAACAATTAAAAAAAAATGCAGTAGAACCACTCCTATTAGAGATAGCATTATTATTCTATCAGAGAAGGTTTTATTATTAACTTCTTCAGATAGAACATTTGAACTGGCATACTGAAGCTAGGATACAATTTAGGTCATTAGAAAATTTAATAGCAATACTCATGTGATTACAGCCTTGTAGTGACATGAAGATTTCTTGTCGCCTGCTTGGGATTGTCACAGTGGTCATTAGATTCGGTGAAGAAATGCACTTTGTTGTGTTAAGTACAATACCTAAAGATAACACAAAATAAGGCTTTACTTTAAATAATGCCATCTAAAAAATGAAAAGTAATCCATTATTCCTCAGAAATTTAATCCATTATTCCTCAGAAATTTGTGCAATTATTGCATTTTATATTTATTGTGTGTGGGATTTCTAAAGGCCAGCGGCCATATTGTGAGCGAACCAGTCTTCAATGAAAGAACAAAGGGACTGTTGACTAAGGGATAAGGCCTCAATGAATGAATAAAGGGACTGCTTATCTTCAATGAATGAACAAAGAGATTGTTCAGCCTTAATGAAGAACAAAGGGATTGCTGACTTAGGAATAAAAAAGCTAAGGCAGACAACTCAGGGGGAATGGTCATTAAACGTAAGAGCACGTGGACACTATTAGTTAGCCTATTACCTGTATAGACATGTGGACACGGGTTCTTAACCAATCATTGTGAAGAAGCGTTCGCATGCTCACAGAAGCTTTACTTATAAGCGCACCCTTAATAAATTTGACACTGCTTAATCACATTGATCGTGTCTGTGGTGTCCAAGAGCCTCCCGCATCATCCTGGAGCTTTTATTCAAAAAGAAAACTATATCCTCACTGATATGAGCTTGAGCATGGGCAGGCAATAAGATACACTGTATATAAAATTCACAAGGAATCCTAACATTAACAATCTCTTACTTGATTAAAACACACAAAATATCTTTCATGTTGAGGATAGGAATATAATAATCTCTGTATAAAGAAAATATTCAGAGGTACATTTCTCTATATTACTATACAGGGTGTCTTGGCTAGGAGGGAACAACTCTTCAAGAGTTCAGATTCTCTGTCAATTTAGTGACTTCTCACTCTGCTGAATCGTGATGAGGACACACACAGCAGAGATTAGATTGAGGTCACTGATTGATTCTGTTTAGGATAATTCACCATCAAATACTGGTAACCTTTAGCGTGACCTTGAAATGGACTGAAACCAGTAACCTGACAACCTAGGAGAAAAATGAAATGAAGAATATGCCTTTTTTTCCAAGTCCCTGGAGTGGAAAAGAATGAAAATGATTTAAACAAAAATAAACTCATTCTTTGAATAAGTTTCTATTCTGAGAATCAGATTTTGTTGTTTCAGCTAGCATATCTTACTGAATGCCCAGGCTCATGTTCACATCAACAAGGGTACAGTTCAGGCAGAAAGAACATCTCTGTAGGGAGATCATCTCTAGGATACCTAAGCCTGTTACTGAAATTAGATGAGATGATTCAAAGTTCAAATTAATTTTTTGTATTAATAAAAAGGAGCTCAATGTAGCAATTTACAGTACCATTCTTATTTAAGACATATATGTGACTTTCATTTGAGCTAATCCGCATTACACAAATTGAGATAAATGAATAACCTATTCATTCTGATCACTAAAAAACATGTTTCCATTTTATACATTGAGTGTATCTTGTTATATATCTTCATAAGTTTTTCTCATATATAAAGAAAAATGAAGAACAGCTTTTTGGTTTTAAAACCTACATGCACTGATCTCATAATTTGCTTCTGTCGCCTTGAAGCATCACAGACTGTGCTATTAGCCAAATAACACCATTTTTCACAGAAGAACACTGAAGTCCATTTCTTTGCAAATGCAAATGGAAGCCAGATGTGGTAGACTTTGGGATTCAGATGGAGCTGTCCCTCCTGGTCGGCCAGAGTCCCAGTCCAGTGCAACTGCTGTGGTTCCCTGTTCCAGGAAAGGCTGTGAGGCTGCGACAAGGTTAGTGTGTGTTACAGAGGTGTGGTTATATACACACACTTTTTCCAGTTGATCTCAGTTTTGTTAAATCCATACCCAGATTTGGTCTCATGTTTGCATGATATAACTGATGCTGCTATCTAGGCACAGATGGCCTTGCAAGACCTTGTTTCTCAAAAGGACCCCATTACTCCTCTTCAATTATCTGTGAAATTTGACCATCTTTCAGATAACTTCACCTTAACCATAGCAAAATCCTCCCATCCCTCTCAGCACTATCTGTAACTTTTATCAGTGTCTCACACTGTTATTTGTTATGTTCAGCAATTTCTCATGTCATGTCCAGTAGTTCTTTTATAGTCTGTTCACTTAGCCACAGAGCCTAGCCATCTGTCTGCATACTTTCATACTAAGTAAATAACAGGGGAATATCTCTGCATGTTGACAAAAAGATCTGTAAAACAAATCAAGTTTGGGTCCATCAATAATACAGTTCAGATGATAGCAATGCCAAATCCACTCACATAGCCTCCAATGGTAAAGACTACAGTACAAGTTCTGAGTTTTGTGATTGATAGAAATAAAAGGTGGTAGAATATGCTAGGGGAAAAACACAAGCTGATGAAATTAAAACTTTCTTGTGGACAAAGTCAGTTATAGGACTGGTCTTCATGAGGAAATTAGTAAGCAGAACTGCAGAATAACTAATGTGAGCACCTTCTGTTTCAATATAAATATAATTGCATTAAGAATATCTTTTTTTCTACGTATAAGAAAGATTAACTCACAAAGAGCTTTAGATATAAGCAAGGGTGTCTTATTTGTTGTTGTTTTGGTACTAAAGAATCAACAAAGGAAATTGTTTTGCCCAAATTCTCTACTAAAAAAAATATAAAATTTGGAGAAAATTCAAGTATAGAATTTTTTTTGACTGGGACTATATTTCATTACATAGAATGTATAGAATGGAATTAGCAACCCATATATATCAGATATACTTCCTTTAAATAACCATGTGCATCCTTGCAGCTACTAAGATTTAAATGAATATTTCCTTGATTAAATTATGTTAGAGCTGAAAACACTTGAGAATTCAGTGTTAGGCTGAAGTCCTTTTTTTTTTTAATATTTAATGTTAATGGACGGTTCTCTAACTTCAGATTCAGGCCTGCTATCAACATGCAGATCAACTGTGAGAGTACATTCGTGTGTTTTTATGATAGCAGAGCAAGTAGATTCAAAATTTTAAATTTTCTTTTTTCTTCATTTGCATGTAGAGCTTGAGATTTTAAACCTGCAAAACTGTAGATATGAGTTACATAAAGTGAGATTTCCACTATACTGTAAAAAGTTTGCCTTTCAAAAAAACCTTCCCCACACACAGACTATAATTATGTAAATACTAGCCCCTGACAAATTTCATCTATGAACAGTCTTTGATCTTGAGTTTTGTTTCATTTCTGTCTGATTTTATTTTGTACTTCCATTATGTAGATAAAAATTGTATATGTGGAATTTCTGTATCTTGGCTATGAAATTCAGCTGCTATTATGAAATATGGTGAATGTTTTTTGGAATCTTATACATGAATTACCTGTCTTGCAAATTTCCTAATTAGCTCAACTACTTTTCTCACTGTCTCCAGGCAAAATGAGCCAATGATCTGAATCTGATGTTGTTAATGAAATAGAGTACTGAACAAATGTTTTAGACCACAGTCTGTTTACAGCACTTGACAGGGTGTCTCATTTAATTTATTTCTTTATTCTTTCTTTATGGATTTCTTTATAAATTTATCAGAAAACAAAAACATTTCAATTGATAATGATACACATCTATTTTGGAATACTTATTGTCATAATTGTTCACTTTCAAGGTATATTAACTTTAAATGGAAGACTCCAGTATCAAAAGAAAAAGTTTCACCACAGCATGGTCCACCATCCTACCTAACTATCTATCTACTTTAAAAACGTTGTTATTTTAAACTGCAGTTTTAAAATACTTCATATGTGATTCCATCCATTTATCTTTTGAAATACAGTGCAAATTATCTGAAAGAAGGATTTTCTACAAGGCAGAAGCTGAGCAACATATGGGAGTTCATATTGTGAGTATTTTAGTGTTATTAAGGAACTAATGCATCTCTCTAATACATTTGTCAGGATAGGACTTCCCCTTCCCATACACACACACAAGTTTAGCAGTGAAAAAATAATCATTGAGGCACCTTCTGTAACCACTGTAGAGAAATGAACTCTTCAAATGTACCCAATTTAAAATCAGACTGCATGGCCTGTGGTATTTCAGTTACTGAAATTTCAGAGAAATTTCCCCAATTGTGTTCATTTTATTCACTTTGGTTCAGTGTGCAGAATAGTATTAGGTGTGTACAGGAAGAAAAGCAGAAAGGTCTGGTCCAGGTTTGCACATCAAATACTTCAGCTTTGTTCTATGAGCTGCACCAATGCTTCCGAACCTCATTTTCTATGCAGTTAGGATTTGTAATCACAATCCATTTTAATATTCATTTAAAATCTATTCTCAAGTGATTGAGGAAATAAAGGAGAATTTATATTAAAAAAATCCTTTTAAATAAACACTATAAAATCTATATCATGAAAAATTAAAGTTAAAATTGTCTTTCAAAAAAAAAAAAAAAAGATACATCTGTGTGCTGTACTTGAACTTCAGAGAACTCAAAGCATTCTAGGGAGACTTGATCCAGATTATTCCTTTCTTAACTAACAGTCATTAAGGTCCTCAAATGATCTGAACCAAGACTGCTAATTACAAATTACACAATGAAGTCCCAGCATTGCACCTTTCAATAGAACTTAGGAAGGAAGGAAGGAAGGAAGGAAGGAAGGAAGGAAGGAAGGAAGGAAGGAAGGAAGGAAGGAAGGAAGGAAGGAAAGAGAAAAGGAAAAGCATATCAGAGAAAGCTAAGCTGATATTGATAATACTGAACTAAACAATCTGGGTTAAATATAAAATTGTAGGGAAAGGCAGCATGGGCCACATGCCTTGAACATCATTGTATTGCAGGTGTACAGGGGGGTACCGCTGACCCTCCTGTGACCCTGGCTGCCAGGAATGCCCAGTCAGGCTGTCAGGCCTGACTGGGTGACACATGACACCTAACAAGAAGATTCTGGCACCTGGGAGGTGGGGACCTCAGCAGTCTGCCCCAGCCCCAGGTCCACCTGGCAATGGGTCTCCGCCACTCAGGGGGCCCCAGGAAATAGCATGTGGCCAACCATGTCTCCCTGTCTCCCCCAACCAAGGTTACATAAGTCTGTGCCGTGGGAAAATAAAGTTGGCTGTCAACTTTTAACTCGTATCGAGTGGTTTGTCGGCAGTCCACGTCCGGTACCCCTGACCCTTTGGGTGGCCGGCCTATCTGCCTTTCCTGACCTGATCTGGACCTGGGATCCGGGATGGTGGTGAGTCATCTCTGCTGCTCCTCCCCCTCACGGCAGCCATGACGGACCCCAAGGTGAGTGACACTCCCGTGATTGGCGCGGTATGATCACGACATTCGAGAGGCCCACAGGAGCCCGTGCGGGAGGGGGACGCCCCGAGACACGCGAGGGGATGAACACCCGTCCGTCCGCTTACATAAAATTACAAAATCACACACTGACAAAATACAGTATCTTCTATCCTGTAAATAATCATAGAAGAGGCTTGTAAATAATCATAGAATCATAAAACAATCATAAAAGAGGTGTGTTAAATAAGGACCCTGTGCCAAGGTGAGCCAAGTTATGATTCAGAACCGCAAATAGTTATCTCCATTGTCTTTGCCCCCAATTAAAAACTTCCTTCTCAAAATACTATTGCTTGTGATAGCTAACCTTTCTCCTTCCCTTTCCTCATTCTCTGGTGAAATAGTGAAATACAAGTTGTAACAGTGTGTTCCTGATAAGCAGAAGTTTGTGACACAACATTCACTAGACATTACAGAGGGCACATTTAAATCTCTAAGGCCTTCCAAACAGATAACAAAGCAATCTTGGGTAAATACTTTTAGAAGATAATATTTAGAGTTTTCTCTGGCTTAGTTTTCCTAGGAAGACTTTATGGAACTATTTTCATGTGTGCTTAAATATAAGCAGACATCCATAACCTGAAGAGAAAGTTGGTAAAGAAAGTAAAAGTGAGGTGAAATGAGAAAAGAGAGAGAAAAAAAATTTCAATAAACAGGGAATGGAGGATGAGTGGGAAAAGCTGTTCCTTATTCAGTTCAGTCTCCTCTTTTTTATCTAGATCTTTATCTGCTTTTTAGGGAAAGACTTTTTTTTTTCATGTGTTTTCTCCTTAACAAGATCTTGCTGATTGTGGAGCATCTGGATTTTCTCTAGTGGTTTCCTCCTGATTCTTAGCTGTCTATTCAGTTTGGTCCTGGACTTCCTGAGCAGCACAAATTCAAGTCCAAACTTTGTACATTGTGGTGTGGTCCAGATAGATTAAGTCAAAATTCATATGTTTAGGAAAAGATCCATTTTCCTTTCAATCCTATAAAAATCTTTTTATATAGTACAAATTCTGTCATGCTTTTGTGTACCACTAGAAAGATTCAAAAATAAATCTAAATATTCAACATTATTTACGAGGAAGTCATTTTTTCAATCCCAGTAAAGATAGGTTCTTCAAGTAGCAATACTGGAAAGATCTATGCTGTAATCCAGTAAAATGAGCTGATGGCTAGGTCTTAGTGGTCGTCTATCAGCAGCATTAAAAGGAAATGTTGACATATTCAGATCAATATCATCATTCTTGCAATCAAAATAATTTTAGAAATCTTTCCTCTCTAAAGCTTGAATATAAATCAAGAAGCTTATTATATAAATTACTATTTTGATAGAAAAATGATACTAACTTGACCTACCAAAATGACACATTAATGAACTATATTTCTTTGTGCATATTACCATACTGATTCTTTCACAGGAAATATGAGGCTCATTGGTATATGATGATTGATTACTTATATAATACAATATATGAATTATATTTTTGTTGTTTTTTCCTTTCACTTATGTATTAACCTGCTGCAGTTACAAATTATACAACACAAATTTCACATTGCAAGTTCTATACTGATGGCCCCTAAATTGTACTTTAAAGCAATAGTAACTGTGCCAAGTTTGAAAGGCTAGAGTCTGTCATTAAGTTCAAATCAAAGGAAAGATATTCCTAGACTACTAGATAAAATCTTTATAGAAATTTAGAATTCTCTTTCTTTTCTAGGTCTGTTTGAAAAGATTTTAAAAGAAATATATTTATTCAGCACACATACCTTATAGATGTTCCTTCAGTACACAGAGTCACACAGTCACGGAATGGTTTGGGTGGGAAGGGACCTCTAGAGATCATCTAGTCCAATCCTCCTGCTCAAGCAGGGACACCTAGAGCAGGTGGCACACAGTGGTTGGTACTGGAAACTTGGTGGTTGGTGGCACAGAGTAGTTGGTACTGTAGAAAACCCACAAAAAACTACTTTGATCTTTGCAATTTATGAATTTGTTGCATTTTTTTCTTCAAATATTTGTTTAAATAATAACAAGAGTCAGATGCATTAAATAAACTATGATTGCTGGGGCAGACTGAAGGATCAAACTGCAGTTTCCAGTTAGCCTGAACTGATGCTAGAATTTTCAAGATACAAACATATGAAAGTATATACATTATGATGAATACAAAATGAAAACAATTATGAATTTCATGTATATATGCAGTAGCTTTTCTTATATTGTTGTTAAGCACAAACAAAAATAAACATTCACAGATCTTCAACCATGAAAATGAGGTCCCATCTCCTATCAGACTGAGTTAAGAAACCACTATTCATCTCAGACTACTTAAATTTTGTGAACTCATTTAAAGACCTTGTGACGACCCGAGGAAAAAAAAATCTAGTATGTTTATGATATTTCAGGTAAAAATAATCCATACGAAAGAAAAGGTTCATCCTTTAGAAATGTATGGAGATATACTTGGAAAAAATACCTTATTTATTGGTGTCTGGCAAGTAAAAGTTGATTTTAGTTTTTTTTTTTTAGAATGTGTACTGAGACAGTATGCATTAGGTAGATATATGATGAAAAAGTATTTTTTTCTGTACTGTTCTGATTATAGACAAGATCAGTAATGACAGACAACAGTTGTCAGACACCAGTTTCCTTTGCTTACGATGTCAGGAGTATTTTTAAAAAGCATTAAAATATAAAGGAGTATGAGTGTCATAAAAACTGAGCCTCTAAATCTCATATCATTAGGTAGACTAGGAACTGTGAGTAAAGATATGCCATGTCAGCATACATCATATTATTCTGATATTTTTGAAGAAAGGGAGTGGGAAAAGAGGAAAAACTGCATAATTTAGAAGATTCAGAATGACTTTGATCTGTAATTCTGTGGTTTAAGACCAGATCATTTTTCATGGTTATTTTCTGATCTAACATCTTAGCTTATAACATTAAGGATAAAGTGAAAGAGCATGTTTTTGCTTGTTCCTGTGACAATTTCTCTGCAGTGGAGAGCAGCAACACAGGTTCATTCTGCGTTACGCTTTGTGAGTAACCACTGCTAAAACTCCATTCCAGCAAGACACCCAGCAGAGTTTCTCTGTTGTTTACAACTTGTTTGGGAAAGCACAGCAAGTATGTTGGCTCATAGGATTGAATGGCCTTGAAGTTATAATGCATTTCTGGACCTTTTTATGTGTTAACTATCAAGGGGCTATGTGACATTGCCCAGATGAGTATTTGTTTTCTGCCTTATAACATTTTATTATCTCACATCTTCATTCCACTAAAAAAACCTCTCTCAGTTTCTTCAACCTTCTTTCTGGCCTTCAAAAATTCTGCTCAGAGTGAACCCTTGTTCTTTCTCTCATTTTCTGTTTTGTAATCACCAAGGACTAAAGGCAATGGATTTGTGCATTTTGTTTTGTTTTGTTTGACTTTTTATTCTACTTATTCATTAAATTCTAAGGCTCAGTCAGTACATGGTACCCACATGTGATTATGTGAAGGTGGTTCTAATAGGCACACTAATGTTACTTTGAAAGTACATTCCTCTCACATCAGTAAGATGAAATTATTAGTACTGTGTTAGGCTTCTAAATATTCCCTTATTCTGATTATTTGGGCATTAACTAATATGTCACCATAAACAAGCAGCGACAAAATAATTACCCTATCATATCTGAGAAAATAAAATAGAAACTAGGGGTGGTAATGAAACTCTGAATGAAAAAAAATGTATATGTCAACTTGTGGTTGTCTGTATCTGTGTTAGATACTGAGATCCCTTGAGCTGATGGAGAGTTGGCTAATACAAGAAATAACTATCTAGATATTAATCTGACCAACTACTACAGGAGAGATCCACTTACCTAAATGCAGGAATCTGCTGACATTCAAGACATCTTAAGGAGTCTGAGAGCTCCTCATAAGACCTTCAGAGGTCTTATCAAAGGGTCTGTGAAAGACCTATGACCTTCTGGAATGATAGCAGCAGAGCAGATAGAATACTTCAGGGTATGTCAAATGACTTGTGGATAGGCAATACATTGAACTCTACCTGTCAGTTTAGTGTGAGCCAAAGGGCTAAAATTATCCATTTTAGCTGTGTACTGAATCATACTTCTAGTCTCACTTTTGATTCTATTGCAGATAGCAAAATATTGTTTTCTAGGGTAAACTCAATGAAAATTCAGAAGTATCATGTCTACCTTCCCTTTACAAAAGAAACACCAGCACAGAGAAACTGATATTAGGATTCTCCTTTACAAGGACCCTAAGGACCATGGCACACTGTTTGATGTGGCAGAGAACCAAAATGCATGTATATGTGGCTAGTGTCACTGCAAGGGTAAACTGTCTCCTGAAAAATCAACCAGCTTGTCAACCACTGAGCTTCTGTTAGTGGATTAAACTTTATGTGTTGATAATCAAATAACAGAAAATTTTGTGGCCATTTGTCCTCACTATCTTTTTCCTTTGTTTCCTAACATCTTTTCAGTTCTTATTCATATTACTCAGCTGGAAATTAAGGTATACCTTAAGGTATATCCTCCTCACTGCCTCCCTTGAGGTACTTATACACACTAATTAGATCCCCTCTCAGCCTTCTCTTCTCCAGGCTGA